>OMNN01031974.1:0-13008 GCA_900302755.1 Chromis chromis | reverse complement strand
ATACTTACTTACTATGTACACCCAATAATACTTGGATGTACTATGTTTTTGAGTTAGCCTCATAGCATAATTGCCTAAGTCATATTTTGGCCACATTGTGATATCTGAATAACTCTACTCTCCTAACGCTGCTGATTGACCGTCCATTATTGCCTTTGTCCTCAGCCTATCAGAATGCTTGTTACCTTCCAAAATCACTATCTGCCAAAGTCATCTCATTGACTGAGGCATTTTTGGCGCTATACAAAGATGGCTTTTCTGAAAACCTTAAAATAGGACTTAGGCAATTATGCTATGAGGCTAATGGAGGATGTTTTTTTGCAGGACTTTTACTTGGATTAGATTATTTCTACATGGTTGTATTGGTGCTTATGTAAAGGATCTGGACTTCTTCCACCAACACTGTTTGTATAGATACATTTTAAAATTAATGGGATCATATCAGCAGGTTATGCAATTTTCATTATTACCTTTACATATTTTTATATCTGGTCATGGTGGCTCTGAGGCAACAGGAGCTGCTTGTGGAAAAACAACATAAAGTAAACTGGTGTTTTCCACAGAAACCTACGTACTTACAGAATGCATCTCGTCTGGCTCATGCATGGTTATGCAGTCCATGCTGATCTGAATGGTGTTTCCTGAAGACCCATCTGTTGGCCTCTCAGTGAAATTCAGCTCAATGGGCTGGACTGAGTGAATAGCAGATCTGAAACACAAAAAATAGACCACTGACAAATAGTTGATATGTGCATTTTTTTAGTCAGTAACAAAAAGTCGCTGAAATGTTTTTGCTTTTTTTGTGTATCCACTTACTGGTCCAGCATATCAAATAGTTGGTTAAAAACATCTTGGCTGAAGAAGTCAGTTGTCTGTGCTGACTGATTCTGGGACATGGTGGTGAGGAATGAGCTCTCTCTCCAGGACAAACGGGATGAGGGGTCCCTGAGTCTGCAAAGACACATCATCAATCAGCTACTATAATTATACATATTGCAAATAAGCAATACTTACTTTACTGTTGGCATTTTGAAAAAGGAACAACTATTTTAATGGGTAGTTTTAAAAGTTGCAATGTCAGCGAACACTGAACATAAATGTTGATGGGCAGGGCTGACATTTGGCCACCCAGCCAGAGAAGGAAAGGAGGAGGAGTTGTCTTGCTGGCAGCCATTCATGACGAGCACTTCCATTGTGGAGAAGTCAGCCTGCATAATACTGAATATTTGTACTACACATAATGGTGATTATGCACCATTCAGACAGAGGCACTTTGACCTGCTCCCTTGAAACATTACACCTGCTTCAGAGCTCAGCCTGCCATTGTTCCAGCTGAAGTGGCGCACGCTGCAGTCTGAGACGGGCGGAATTCCCCCCACAGTCTATATGATAGTACTGCTACAACTTCTGGTATGTGTACAGCTGGACGAGCTTGGGAGGGGGGCTGATGGGGCGGCCATAATCTGAAGCTGGCACTATTTTAGGTTTTGGAATTCCCCTGCACTGCGTGATGAATGATATTAATACCTGACTTACAAACACAGGCATATCTAATGAAGGAAATAATTTAACTTATGCAGGAGGCAGACATGAGGGAGTGTAGAAAGATTAGATGAATTAAAGATGCCATAAGTTTGCAGTACTAAAGCAACATTATGAGTCAGATGTCACAGATTAGGCCATCAGATTATTCAAAATGAACTTCATGTAATATATTTAAATGCTTTTGCAAAATTAAGACAATGTCAAAGCGTCCAAGGTCATAGCCCCAAATATTTTATGAATAGTAAGAGCAATTGAAAAAGCTCAGGATCCATTCTTCAGTCATTCTGATCATGTTATAATCCCTGAAAATAATTCAGTTGTTCAGAGTTGAACAGGCAGTTAATAATTCTACTGTGTGTAAAAGTTTGATCTGTTAACTAAAGTTGACTGTTTTAACAGGATGTTTGCAGCACTGACATTTTTTGGGGAGTTTTTCCCCATTTTTCTTGACAGAGAGAGAGACAGGGTGAAAGGGGGTATAGAGGAGAGTGACATGCAGCAAAGGGTCTTGAGTCGGACTCGAACTCATGACCGCTGCTGGAGACCTGCGCCCACATGGTAACGCCTTAACTCAGTGAGCTATACGACGGCCCAGCACTGACATTATTGCATGTATGGATGCTTTTCTGTATTACATGTAAAATGCGACCTCTCTAATAAATAAAGTAACTAACAAAATATGACAACAGCTAGCCGAGTAGCAATGAAAAAACATTTTATTGATTTATTACAAGTTGCTATACTTAGATAAGCTATCATTAGGCTATGGACAGAATGATTTGTCAGCAACACGCACAGCAAATTAGGTATGATTATTATTTGTTAACTATTTTGATTATTGTTTCTTGGGACCCCTTATCAGCACCTGTATCTCTTCTCCTGAACTATGGGTCGGTCATCCAAATAAGTACTAAATAAACTTTATGAAAACAAGTATTCCACGGCACACCTTAACATTTATAGCTTTGTAAATGTTACTGTGCACACCCTGGGATATTACTGTGGAACGTAGACTACACAGAGAAAGAAAATGGCATGACCTTACTTTGCCTCGAGCAGTGTCTTACATTTTATAACATCATTCTACTCTGAAATAACTTGAAAGTGGTGCAATTATCAGATTAAAATCAATAAATTTCTGGGATGGGCTAAACCCCCAAAGTGTCAAGATTGTAAAAGCACATCTGCTGATAAAAAGGAGCAATGGAAATACAGCAGCTTGGCTTAAGTTGGAAACTCATGTGCATGTTATTTGTTCATCCTTTGTAGTCTGTCAAGCACATTGGTGAAAGTTTGGGAATACTGTCTGAAAGTAATATATTCTATTTTATATCTAATTTTGACGGGATAAATATACTTAAACCTTTGAGTAAGGTTCAGAGACTGCAGAAAGAATAGCATTTAAAAATACAGTAATTAAGTAAAATATTTAAAGCAATGAAACCTCAAAAGTCACGTCACCATTATTAATGAGGCACATTTTTAAACACAGCCATTGAGCCTACGTGCTTTCCAATAGAGAAATAAGATTAACATCATAAATTTACCTAACAAGTTTAAATATTAGGTTTGAGACGGGGTCAGCCCTATGTTCCCACAACCTAATGGTCCCACATGTCTCACATTTCTAAAAACCCTGTTTACACGAAGGGAAAACGCAGATATTTCCACATGGTTTGGCCTCTCATTTACATGAAAACCCTGTTTTTATCTTAAGAAAACGATTATTTCTCAAAAAAAAAAATCTTAGAAATGTGGGAACATAGGACTGTGGGAACATGGGGCTGTGGGAACATAGGCACGCTCCCGTTTGAGACGATACAATAATATTAGAAATGCAAATGTATTTGGCTAATTTAAATATTAAGTTAAGGAACTTAAAGTTACATGACTAATTCAGATAATCAGTGTTACACCCCTATGAAATTATGCATGGAAAATCCAACAAAGTGAATTGAATGTGTTAAAGTTTTGTAGCTAGTGCTAACTAAAATAAGTATTTCCATAATAATAGCCGGTTCTGTAAAAGCTAGCTTAAGACGTTTTCAACATCATGAAAAATAAATTTAGCAGCCAAACTGTTTTCACAGGGAATCAGTTACTAAGCTAACTGAAAGTGATGCATTGAGCTAGCTAACCATGTGTTAAAACAGAATTAGCTAACTCGAGCCTTTAGCAACAGTTAGCCGATGACGTAGTACAAATGTTTAGCAGCGCTTCCTAAAGCTAACCTCGTTATTATTACAGATACATTTCTGTATAGTTAGTTGTGCCTGCTGAAGTTTATTCATCCTTCAAATGTTCTCGAAAACTAAAGCTGTTTTAGCCTCTTACCGTCGCAGGTGTTTTAATCCCGTTTGATTTAGTTCCGGTTGCCTTCAAGGTCCTTCGTAACAGTCATGGCAACCCCAGAATCTCGCGGGAGCACAGGTCACGTAAAGATGGCTGCCCATTTGTTTTACTTTGTAATACAAAAAAGATTCATGGACCTATCTTCATTATGATAGATATTTAAATATATATATATATATATAATGTAGTAATTGTATTCATTTTTTGACCCAGCAGCTTTCCTTGAAATGAAATAGAGGCCTGCTGTACATTAGACTTTAACATCCTGTTTTAAAGTCTCTTTTCCAAATATTGTAGTTGAGGATGAGAAGAGTTGCAGAAGAAAGGCATCTCAAGTATAAATCAAAATAGTATAGATTTGCTGGAATTTTGCAGATAAGTCCATTATAACTTTACAGCACTTTATAAATCTATATATTTGCAGTTACCTTCTGTTTACAGTATTTTTGCACAGTTACTTTGAACATCACTTTAAATTATTACATTTTCACAGCCTATTCACACAACATACACTTTACAGTTCATATGTACATAGTTTTATTTTATTTTTACTTTAATTCTATTTTTTATTTTATTTTATTCTATTTCATTTTTTATATATTATTTTTATACTTTTGCTGGTATCTGAGTGGACAGCAAAGTAAGCATTTCATTGTACAGGGAAACGTGTTTCTTTACTGTGCACATGACAATAAACACTTTGAATCATTATGGTTATTTACTCTCTGTAATAAGTAATTCACTACATTACTTGTTACATTACTTGAGATGAACTCTCACATAAAAGCTAGTTTTAACGATATAAACCTTACTTATGTCCACATATCAGCAAAACCCAAATCCTAATGGAAGACGTACCCAAGATCGTTGTTTTCTGCTGTATACTACCACAAAACCAAATTGCAAATTTGGTGAAAAAATGCACAGAGAGCATTTCAAAGAACAAGGCTCAGTTGCATGTCTAAAAGAATTAAGGTAGGATTGGCAGCAGGCAATACAGCTTAAATAATAGTCATAATGGCAGTTGAGTAGTAACTACTGTGATTCAAGGACGTTACATTATAGTAATGCATACAGACAAATATAATGTGATTACTTTGGAACTTATTACCCTCAACACTGGCAGTCACAAGAAAAACAACAAATCATAACAGATGACTTTAAAAGAGGTAAAGAAAAACAAAAAGACTGCAGATAGAACAGGTGTGGTGTCGCCTCTGTTCAAAGAGGAGGAGGATTTAGGTGCAGTCACTTTCTGAGTCAGGTCAACTGGCATTAATGTTACTTTAAAATGGGTTATTTGGCAGAACTAGTTCAACTGTCTGACCTCATTAACTGCCCAAAAGACTTCTGCGCTTTGTTTCAGCATTTTTTGTTGACCAGTCAGCTTCCAGAATATAATCACCAAAGTTGTGCTTCAGGTTTAGCGGTTACGACCGTTTAAGCCTATAAATACACAGTGAATCATTTTTTATAGTAAAACTGTAGCTTAAACCTCCTGAAGTCCGGCACACTTAGACAATGGTCATGTTTTCTGTTCATTATAAGGCAAATATGTCCACTTTCAAATGCATGTAAAGCTAATTTTCTTTGAATATGTTAGTAGTTTACCAGTAAGCATCAAGATGGAAAAACATTAAAATAGTGAATTTTGAGAACAAAAGCATGACTTCCTTATGCACACCATACAGTAATGAAGGCTTAGTTGTAAAAAAAAACAAATCTTTTAACCCTCTTTCTGTCATCATTTAGCTGTTCTGTTTCTCTAAGACAACATTCGGTTAGATGGGTTTGTCCCTTTTCTGGCTGTTGTTTGCCTGCTATTAGGTGTCTGGTTACTCAGAGAGTTTTTCAGTTAGCCCGAGGCAGAGGCTGTTCAGCATCCACTTAAACACAGCACAGCGCCTCCAGACGAGACTGGGGCAGAGGTCAGCACTAAACAGGGATGGCCATTGTCTCCTGGCAGGTTGGGCACACCGACCGATGAAAATGCAATCAAAACAAACAGCCCAGCCGATCGGGGCCCTTCTCCAGTGTCTTTATTAATCACCCGTTCAAAGGCCTAAGACCCTCTTCCCCCTCATCTGTCAGTCCCGGCTGCAAGAGGGACATGACTGCAAAACAATAGAAAGCCCCCAAGTTTCTCCTCCTCTCATCCCTTTACTTTTATACAAGTGAAACAGTCTGAAGTCAAATCCTCTGGGGCAAGAGGACAGGCGCAAATTCCTTTAAGGTTTGGAATGCAAAGAAAACAAGGCAGGAGGGAGAATTAGTGGGCCAACAATGATACCTGGATACCTGAGAGCCGAAAGCAACGCCACAAAAAATTAGCTAATGCTAAAAACTTTGCTTGCCCAAAAACAGATTACAGCAGCACTAGTAACATGTTATATGTGAAAACACCTCACAATGCATTTAAATGTACAGAACATTTTGTTTAATCAGTGCAAGAAACCGGATGCACTAATGATTTTAACAGCGGTGGAAAGAAACTAAGTTACTTCAGTACAGCTGTGAGCTACTTGTACTTTACTTCAGTATTTCCATTTTACTTTATACTTCTACACCATTACTTTTCATAGGCAAATATTGTACTTTTTACTCACCTGTATTGATTTGACAACTTTAATTCAGTTGCAGATTTAGTTTAGTAAAACAAAATAGAATCAATAAATAATATGTAATATTACAGTTTAATATAAAACTTAACTGATCCTTGAGAGGAAATTTACAAGCTGTCCAGAAAATATAAAGTAGTTAAATTACCTTCACCAGCTCCAACATTAAAGTGATGAACACATTAATGCATTAATAATTATAATCCAATAAGATACATCATTCTGAAATAATCCTCTCTGCATCATGAGTACTTTTATTTTTAGTACTTTAACTATATGTTGACAGCAATGCTTTGTACTTTACTTAAGTAAAACTTTAAATGCAGGAATTTTGCTTGTAACAAAATAGTTCGACAATGTTTTAATGGTACTTTCTCTTAAGATTTGAACATTTCTTTCAGCTCTGGATTTTAAAACACACTTGACTAAAAGGACACTGTGAGAATGACTTAAAACTGTCAACAAACATGCAGAACACTTTGGGTCTGCACATAAAAGCTATTTAAAACCTATTTTAAAAAATGTTTTTAATAATTTGTTTTGATTTATTTTCATTTTGGCCAAGACATATTCATAAGCCCTTTTGTTTTTGCTTTGTTTATTGTTTTAATCCTCAACTGTGCTCTGTTTTAAATAAATTTATCATCTCAAAGCCGAAGAAGCTTCATAATGTTCTCACGTACTGTTAATATCATGGCTTTGCTAAATACATAGAGGACATTTATGGGGTAAAATAGAGAAGGTACAGTATTGTGCTGTGAGACTGAATTAAATGCATCCCATCAATTTCTGTCATCAGACATTTTTGAACCTGAACATGCGTCCTCATTGACCCACAAATCCTTTACAGTAAGGATCAGAATAAGAACTCCGGATGTCATGTAATCTGTCTGCCATCAGCCCTGATTGCCCTTTACACATGCATTGTTGCCATAAGTATGCCGCACTTATAAATATATCAGGACCGAGCGGCAGCAGCTGAGGATCCAGGCAGACACAACTGTTCTCGGGTCATTTTGGACCCTCAGACAGCATCAACAGGTCAAACAAGAGCAGGGAGATTCCCAGCCAGCAGCTTCGATATTCTTAACTAGACTTCATTTTAAATGCTGAAGAATACAGCTGGATACAAATCCATGTTAAATCAGTGCAGTAAATGTTGTTTAGGGTGAGTTTGCATTAAAATATTAGCTCATGAGATCAGATAATAATCAAGGATATCCTCAATTTAAACAACATGAAGGTACTTACCGGTGAAAGGGAAACTCTGGGTAATACTGCACAGCTGTGTAAGGTGAATTCATGTTGTCATGCCAAATTTCACTCGTGCTGAAATCTTCAAAATGACCAGCTTGTCATAAATGTATCATCAGCTGTGCTTGAGCTACCAGAATAAATACAGTAAATTAAAAAATAAAACACATATAACATAGAAATAAATAAACAAACAGGCCTGGATTAAAGTGCCGGAGGGTACAGTGCAGAGTGGAGAAAGTTAGAGAGATGTTTTGAATTTAGGTATTTTTTCTTAGGCTACGCTACAAATAGGCGGGGCCTGTGCCAGCTATCTGACCAATCCCCTGCTACAGTTGTACAAGATATCACTCACTCTCAGTTGCTAGGATATAGATATCAAGCAACTACATTTGACCCTGCAGCCCCCTTCGACCTCCCCCCACACTCACCCACACAGGCAGCCACTCTCCTGAAAACCTCCCCCCCTGTACCCAACTCCTGCATGTGTTTCTCTGGCCTTGTTCTGATATTTCCACCCAGATTCCCCAGAGTTTTTTAGTGGGTCGAGGGCACGTCCGTTGCGTCACGCTCCTCACCGAGGCCCGAGCATTTCCATAAATACTCTCCAAATGGCAGAAATAGTTGATTCTGTGCCGATTCAGCAAAAAAATAAGCCAAATATTTGATTTTAAGGAAGTGAAACATTCATTTGGATCGAGATTTCACATGTCTCCAGGGACATATCAACAGAAATCCTATTCAAGCTTGAGCGGACATAAACAGACACCGGGTAAAAATACTTTATCTTTACAGTAGCCTACATAAAATCTTATTTAGGCGCGTACGGATATCGTGCCACATCCTACTTCCACCTCCCTCTCACCAGGCAGTATGGCGATGTAAACCTAGAGGTGTTGTGTGGTTTTCAGAGATGAGCAGCAGATGAATCAGCATGCTAAAATAAAAGGTAGGGTCACAGCAGGGGGAATGATAATAAATAGATGTGGTGTATCCAGGGAACACAAACCTCTAAGCTGCTCTCTTGTACTTTTAATAAAGACGTGCAGCCTCTCTCTCCCCCTGCCGAGCGCCAACTGTGCACCTGTGATGGGCAGCGGACTCACAAACTGTGTGCCAACCTGGTGACGAGACACTGTCATCAAACAGAGGCTATTTTTAAGAGGCACATTTTACAAAATAAAAGAGGTTTTATATGAGAATTGTCACACTCAGCTTCAGGTTCATAAGGGATGCAGCTCTGTCTTCAATTTGATGGGAATCTAAATCTGCACACCTGCATGAATCTGTATTGTTTTGGTAATGATAAAGGATTACACATTCATTCACAAGTTTCCTATTCACATCTATTACAACCTGAATCATTCAGAGTTCACCTTTGCTCAGCCATTTTCTGCAGAGATGTGACACCATGACGTTTTTCTGGGGTAGAGAGTGAGTACGTTTGGTTTTATCGCCCTCAGCTCTGCATGGAAAAATGCAAACAAAAACGTCATCCAGTAATCGCATACATGCACGTACACATTCTTGGGTGTTACCTGAAAACGTGAACGCCCTGTTTCCTCCATTTATCTCACAACTATCACCATAAAAAGATAACAAAGTACTTAACAGAGTCAAAAAAGTTTGTGAGTACTTCAAACTGTTGTGTTTTGTTGCCTGATAAATCTTTAAATGCATTAATCTGTTACCAAAATGGACTTCCTAGATTGCATTTTATTGTCTCGCTGGTTAAAACACAACAACAATGCACCTTGTGTGTTTGTTTTAATGCACGGCTGCTGAAAGTGAAAGACTATGCAGGCCATCAGAGCACAGCGGTCATTTATCATCTAGTGTCTGAAGCTTTGTAGCTCACTGCATGTTTATCGCTTCTCATTTCTACATGAATAGTTTGGAGATAGACTAGCTTAACAGGTAGTCCTGTACAAACAGTATGACCCTGTTATGAGAGACCACATGGACAAACATGTGGAGAGAGAAGGTGACCACAAGCTTAGTGACCATAAACATAACAAAAGCACTGCAAAGAGCCACATTTGATGACTTTCTTGCAGCCGCCTCATGTAATACTTTGTTTGTATTCTCCAGGGTGTTACATAGAACTATGCACCTGAGAATGCAATGAATATGAAAGCCGATGTACACACTCATAAATCGACATCTGTGAAGGCTTCCACTAGAGTAACTTCAACCAGATTTGAGGATGTGCTGTGGCACAGGAGGTTTTGTGCTAAATGCTAATGTTAGCAAGCTAAATTGCAAAACTCAAAGTAAACAAGAACTTTGGAACACAATAAATGGGTTCACTTTATGACTGACACACACTCCAGCATCCGTGGAGTCAATATTTAAAATGAATAATATTTATTTGGAATATTTTTGAATAAGTTGACTTGTTAAACACAGACGTTCATTTAATCATAAGTATGTAGAATGGCTAATTGAAGAAAATTTAATCAAAACTTTAAAAAAAAGCAAAATAAAATCAATATGAGAATCCCAACATGCCTTTTGGGGTTTTAATTGTTTGTTTTTAGTACATGAAAATGTTTCCAATGGTTGCCATATTTGTTTAGCATGTTAGCATGCTAGCAAAGTGACAAAGTGAAATATTGACTTGACGCTGACGTTAGAAGAACACTTCAAGTTTTATCAAAGTTGTTACTTTTAATTTACTTTCAATTTTCAAAAATTTTACTATATTATCTAGGAACTGTGGAATCTGTACAAAATAATTGGCTGATCACTCTAGTGGCTGTTGTTGCTAGAGTAAAAGTTAGAAGATCACCATAGTCATTAGGATCTATCCTCTGGGAACCATGAATGCCTGCAGAACTGTGCTGCAAGTCAGCCAAAAGTTGTTGACATATTTCAGTCTGGACCAAAGTGAACAAACTGAAAGACAGAGTGCCTGAGAGACATCCATGACAGGTTTTATTATAAATGTGTGTAACTGTCATGACTGCTGTTACTATCTTTGTATCTTAGATGACCACTGGGACAAATACTTAAAATAAAGTATCATTATGTAGGAAGTTGCAGAGGATTTGGATTGAGACTTGTTAATTATCCAATTTATTATCAAATTTTCTGACAAGGAAAAGTTGAATCACAACAACAACAACTGTTTGAATGTCTAAGCAACTATTCCCCAAGGTCACTGCTGGAAATATCAGGCATCGTTAATCAGCAGTTACAAAAAGTCTCCCAGCTTAAAAATAAAGATCAATCACTGCTCATATAAACACAGTAAAAAACCCCACTAGTAAAATGTGATTATTATGGTATTTATACAACAAATTCCCTCTAATAAACTGCTCACACACACTCCAGCTTTGACCGCGTCCCCCTCTCAACATAACAAGGACAAACTGACCTCAAGATGTCATTAAATCTGATATTTACAACGACATCTGAAACCCTTACATCATTAATTACTCTAAGGCTCAGGGGTTGGGAACCAGTCACCGAACACGTATTACTTCATTTGAGATGTATGTGAGTGTTTATGAGTTGGCGGCTACGTCAGTGACATCTCTGGTACTGTCATCAGTAGGAGAGCACAAATGTCTAATGTGGTTATTATTCTCACAGGGCTCCGGTTGGAGAGCGCTAAGTCCACTTTAATCCTCAATTGTATCGGGAGTCAAAACCATAGATGGCAACCAGCCAGAGTGACTGTAAAGCCTAATATTGCCTTAATTCATCCCGGTGTGTTCATTGTTCTGACGGCATTATACGGCCCCATTCACACGGCCTTATTAATGTCAAGAGTTTACATACGGGATGCCAGAGAGCAGTTGGTGGAGCAGCTGATGAAGCAGCGCCGACGTTTGCTGCACTGTGTTATCAGTGTCAGTCACATACACCATACTGTGGCCAATCACTCTCACACTGTGAGGGGGTTATGTGGGCATACTTGTGTGCGTCTGTGTGTATATTCCAGTTGGTGACTAATGCAGGGGAAATCCAGATGAGTCAAAACTACCAGTGTCCGGTGCAGCGTCTGAGAGGTGATAATTTACAGCCTATGCACTAAAACTGCCCAGCAACTTGGCATTGTTCATGACATCCCTATAGGGAAGCCGCTATTTTAACTGACAATGTATTCAAGGGAATGTAAGTGAAGGGATGAGGAGCACGAATCCACTGGTCATACAAAACAACAAAATGAATCAAAACACCTTCAGTGTAAATTCACTTCCTGGAGCGTGGAATATTTTCAGGCTCATACAACCAGTCCTGTTCTTCCATAACGGCACTAAAGATAAACAGCCGCAGAGCGTTGCCCTGTGACCAGTAAAACCTGTATTTCTGTTGATTCACTGAATCCTTATTTGTCGTAATATTCTGACTCCCAGACAATTATCGATGCTTTCCCACGATGTGATCCAACTATCTTTTCATTTATGTCTTTTGTCACAGTGACTTTTACACCTGAGATCAGGTTGTTGTTGCGTTGGGAAAATCTATCTTGCCTGCGGCAACAAAAAGGCAGTAAGCCAGAGTTGAATAATCCTTCCACTTCAACTAACTTCAGTTGGAACCTGATTTGTCTGTTAGCTGTTTATGAGTAACCGGATCAGTTGTTGTGGTGGAGCTGGTAGGTAAAACGAAAGGGACTCTAAAATTAAAAAAACATAACATAGTTGTTTTAGTAGTGTTAGACTGACTTTAAAACTAACAAAAGTATCTGTTTTATGTACATTAAAGCAGCATTAATACATTTTATTGACCACTTGGAACAAGCTGAAAACACAATACTAATATACACTGATCAGCCACAACATTATGACCACTGACAGGTGAAGTGAATAACATTGATCATATTGGTACTATGTGGTGTTCTGCTGGAAAACCTTGGATTTTAACATCCGTGCTGATGAGACTTAGACACCCAAATAAACATTGTCCCAGAACAAACACACTCCCTCATGCAAATGGAAATCCCAAATGTAACTGGCCTACTCCACCAGGAAAATGCACCCCACCACATGGCAAAAACATCAAACAATCAGGAATATCTTGAGGAACATGACAATGGCCCAAGATGTTGATTTGACCTCCAAACTTCCTAGACCCCATTCTGATCAAGCATCAACAGGATGCAGTGGAACAAGTTTGGTTGACAGAGGCCCCACTGCACAAGCCAGAGTACCCAAAGGATCCACTGCAGCGTCCTGGTGCCAGACCCCATAGGACACCCTGAGAGGTCCTCTTGTCCATGCCCAATGGT
>OMNN01031973.1:0-36445 GCA_900302755.1 Chromis chromis | reverse complement strand
TATCAATCAAGTACTACTATCGGGAGTAAGATTTTAGTGTTTTTAGTCAAAATATAGACATTTCGGGATAAAAATGAGTTTGACACCACTGCTTTCATCTAATTTGCAGGAAATCACGTGCGAAACTCAAATTATGGTTTAAAAAGTTTTTAAAAATTCAAATTTAAAGCTATAAAATACATGCTCTACTTGAGATGAGATATATGATATGAGATGAGATGAGATATGAGATATGATGTGATGTGACATATGATATGAAATATGATATATGAGATATATGAGATATGATGTGGTATAAGATATATGATATATGAGATATATGAGATATGATGTGGTATAAGATATGATATGATATATGAGATATGATATGAGATATAATATGAAATATTATATATGATATGATATGAGATATGATGTGGTATAAGGAATATGATATATGATGTGAGATATGATATAAGATAGCATCAAATTTAAAGCTATAAAATACATGCTCTGCTTGAGATGAGATATGAGATGGAATATGAGATATGAGTTATGATATGAGATAGGATGTGGTGTGAGATGATATGAAATATGAGATATGATATGTGGTATGAGGTATGAGATATTAGATATGGTATGAAATATGAGATATGATATGAGATATGATATGATATCATATCTTATAGCACCTCATATCATATGAGATATGATATAAGATAGCATCAACTTTAAAGCTATAAAATACATGCTCTATTTGTGCTTCTGGGCCTCAACTAGATTTTTTCCCCAGCCTAGGCAAGGCAAGGCAGATTTATTTGTGTAGCACAATTCAGACACAGGGCAATTCAAAGTGCTTCACAAAAAAATGGAAAAAGCAAAGTTAAAAAGTCAAAGCAAAATAAAACATAGACAATTTTAAAAACACACAATTAAAATGTAAAACATAATCAATAAAACATGAATAATATCAATTTAAATCAAGTAATCAAGTAAGATAGGACACCTTCAGTTGTCATATGCACAGCTAAACAGAACTGTTTTCAGCCTGGACTTAAACACTGTCAGAGTAGAGAGTAGAGCCTACAGCCCTGGTAGGCATATGGAATAACAATGTGCCTTTTTTTAGTCATTTTGTCTTATTGTGAGGCTTGGACTTACAGAAAACTATGGAAGGATGGCAGCTGTTCAGAGCTCATTCTGAAACCTGTAAAGAAAAGAAATAGGAGAATTTTACATCAGTCTTGCAAATGAGAACTGTTTTTCAAATGATTCTACGCACCAAAAGATGTGGTTACATACTCGCTGTGATGTAAACATGCCAGAGTATTTCAGGACGCAGGGCAGACTGCGTGGCTTTCTGCATGAGTGGGGTTCAGAATTTCTCTGTAGTTGTTCAAGTTGTTTTTCCACTGTGTTTGGGTGCATGTCAGGTTTAATATCTCGGTCCAGACATGGTAGTGGAGCACTGACATTCAGTTTGGTACAAGACATCCAACTTGTCAGATATACAGTGCATCCTTAACCCTAAATATACCAATACCATCGCCCAAGAAATGAAAAAGCTGTTGTTTATATTATATTAAAATGAGTTAACGCTACATTTGTTCATCTTAACAGTCGAATATCACTTAGATCTTCAACAAAAGAATGCAATATTGTTATTTCCCACATTTAGTTATCAGTCTTAGAAAATGGTTGATGTCAATTTTGTTATAATATAGAAAACAAAAGTGTGACATTACTGAGAGAATAATATCCACCTGACCGTTCTTACACACACACACACACACACACACACAGACTGTAGAGTAAAAGTTGGCTGCAGCAAACTTCTCGCTCTCCCTGGAGTGCATGCTGCTGCCATGCTCACTGATCCTGGTCCTGAAACATCTGTTGGTTGTAACCGAACAGGCAGATCACAAGGACATTCGAGTTTATACATCAACCAGTTGACGTATAGTACATGTAATGCGACATTGACTTTGAAAAACACTCTCCTGCACAAGGGTATTGTCAGTCACATTTGCTGCTCGTGCTATATGCTAAAAAAAATTTGGTTATTCTCTGGTGGGTATTCAGATTTCACTACAATGCCCTTCACATGAAATAGCAAGTGGTAGGGAGAATGTGGGCAGCTACTCGTCACTGATAACGGGGGAAGTGAATGTGTTAATGAGCAGTTTTATACTCGTCTACCCCATTGGTTGAACTCAAAAACGATGCCAAGTGTAAACATTTAAGTTTCTAAATTGCTGTGAATTATATAGCAAAGCCGTAGCTCATTTGTATTATCTGTCACATCGCATCATGAGTTTGCAACCATGGCATTATTCATCATCAGCAGAGGGGTAAATGGCATTAAAGGACAAAGGAGGACAAGCATATCTCCAAGTGAAAGCAGTTTCTGCTATTTGGCATTTGGGTGACATTGTCATCTCCCACCATTCATCTGATGTAATTCCTGCCCATTTTCCCATCAGGAACTGAACGCTGACGTTTGTCTCTTGGCCACATTTATTATAAGCCTCCAGTTATGCCTAAACAAGATCTCAATAGCTGTGTTTTTACCCGAACAATCAAAAAAACTGATTCTAAAACCCCAATAAATGGAAGGTTGTGCTCAGACTGTCCCTCAATGTCAACAGACAGTACTGTGAGATCAAAAAAGGAAAAAGCTCATTTACTGACTTTGGGTAAGTGAGTCTATAAGTGCTTCAGTGTTTGATACACAGGGGATTTCTTCTTTTAGCATGCATGCTAATGTTTGGTTCTGAGAGGGCCATTATCAGTTGGCCAATTAGTCCACCTCTTTAGCAAGTATTGGATAAAATCTTATACAAGCTGACTTTGGTCATCACAACTTTTCTGCTGGTGCCACAGTGAGGTTGTGATTCAGAGTTAAACCTCTTGACACCAGTATTATAGATCCTTACACTAAGACTGTACTGTCTTCTATGCTGGCACGATGCATAAACAGTCAGCTAAACACCTTTCATTCATTAACACTCCATAGACAGTATTCAGGTTTGTCCACAGGTTTAATAATTAGGAAAGGGTGAAACTGAAAACAAATACAGAAAATACAATTACAATCAGGCTGTCGTACACAATCTCCCTTTAATGTGCCAAATCCACAATGTAAATGCAAATAACAATGACGATGGAGCACTTATCTCCTGATTATCGAAAATTAAACGTAGCTTCAATGAATTAACTAAATGTACACAGTACCAACAAAGGTAAACATTATGCACATTAGTGTACTATTTTTAACTTAAAAACAATCCTATCCTTTCAACACCATGTGCAGAAAAACAATTAAACATGAAATAAAATATACATACTGACGATGCTGCCACAAATATAACGGCGGAGCAGATGGATGAAGACAGCACCAGATCTCTGAACACATGTAATGCCTTTGAGGTAGACTACTTCCTGAAACAAGTCACATGACACGAACACACGCTCAACTGAGCTAACATCCAGAATGGCCACCAGGAGGTGCTGTAACTAACAAAATGAACCTTAACTGTGACAGAATAATGACTTTGGATGCACTGTAGTTCCATGGAAGTCCGAACTCTGACAGGCAACAGGCAGCTGTGGAACGCAGGTAACTTTACCGATTTGCCTCGGTAGGTCGACACACTGGCGGTCGTACGCCAGTGATAGACAGATCCTCTTACTGTTCTGGAGGAGCATATGTGGAAGTAGTGAGGCCGGCACAACAAGAGTGCGGAAACTGAGACATTATGCAATCAGAGCTGCAGGGATCATCTCCTAAAATAACGCTATGGACAGTACACTTTGTACACAATCTGTAAAACAGACAAGCAGGTGTTTCAAACTTGTCACAGTGGTTATCAGTGAAAATCTGAGTTTCTGTTATAGCTCAGATAGCAAGAATTTCATGCCATTCATCAACCTCTATGGACAGCATCCGAGAAAAAAACTTTCTTGGTCTTCGGTACAAAATTGCAGGATGAGACGTTGCTAAACATGAAAAGAAACCAGATAAATATCTATATCATTCTTTGGTCAGATCAGATCAAGCTGAATTTGTTTGGCTGGGACATGAACTTGGCCAGGACTACCACAGTGAATGCATAGTCCTGACAGTGAAACCCAGAGGTGGGAGTGTGATGATGTGGGGTCTATGATGTTATAAGGTGTTGGGGAGATAACCTTTATAGATGGCACGTCAATTCCTGTGGATACATCGAAAATATTGGCTGACAAGATGACTGACTCCCAGTGTGCAGAAGTTTAGCAGAAAAGAAATATTACAGCATGATTATCATCCAAAGCACACCACCAAGATCATACAAGACTTTCTACAGAAGGAAAAGGTTGAAAGTATGACCTGCCCAAGTATTATCATCTGACTTGAATCCAATAGAACATTTTAAGGCCTGTAATTCTGAATACAGTGAATCTAAACTGTTAGTATCCTAGTGAATATCTTGGTTTTCTGACTGAGATACATAAATCCTGTGGGTGGATTAGATGGCACAGTTTCGTTCAAGCCTTATGTGCGAGGTTTGCCTGAAAAATGTTGTTTTTCTTTGTTGTCTCTGTTTATTCGCTTTGTTGTTCAAGCTGCGGATGACGTAATCATTTTCAAGGTGAACATCACCACAAGAGTTTGATTCCCCACCAAAAGAAGTTATCTTGAAAATGATAAAGTTTCCACAAAGACACAGGTGCAACAACAAGGAGACTGCCTGTGTTTTTGGCATATACAACATTCCACCTTGAACATCTGTATTGTTCTTCTATCCAGGTGTTTTGAATTCAAAATGCAGTTCAGCTGTATGGAAATGATCCACTCTGGTCCTCTCTGCTTTCTCTTTTTTTGCATAATAATGAAAAAATGTGCACAAAAAGGTTGATTTACCTGGATACGCTGACAGTGAATGCATGAATAAATAAATGAAAACCTTGGTGATCCCACATAGAAAAGGTGAATGTCATTTTTGTGACCTTTGCCTTTGTGAATTGATATCTGACTTGAACTTACATTTGGTAACAGCAAAACATGAGCTTCAGAACAGTTACAAGCCACATCCCTGAATATGCTTTAAGACTCTCAAACACTTTATAAAGTAGGCAAGAAATCAACAAAATAAATCAAGATGGAGAAAAGAACATATAGAAAAAGGGATTATGAGTTGTAGGCTACACAGAACGGCTAGACAAACTAACAGTACACCAAACACAACTAAGGCCCCGTCCACACAAAGCCAAACCACTTATAGTTTCAAAAACGTTCTTCGTAAAGACGGAGCCGTTTCAGTAAATGTGTCTGTCCACATGAATTCACTTGATATGCCTGAAAACAATGTAAAACACATGCCAGGCCTGTTGGTGGCGCTGTGACGGCGTAACGGAAACAAAACGGGACAAAATTAAGTGGCATATTGTGCTTTCCATAATTGTTTGGTGAATACGGTGATAATGCAGAAGAAGTATATTTTGCTGTAATAGCGATAATAGGATGACTAGCTTCAGCAGGACACACGCAACACTGTACGGCGCCATAGTTGTAGTCATTTTCTGAGTTTGGCGCATGCACATTTATCGAGAGGTGGAGCTATGACGCAAGCGTTTCAGAAAATTATCGGATAGAGTGTAAACACGGAGCCACGAGACCACCATTTTCAAATCTTTCCACTCTGGGACCTAGTTTCAGAAATGATCGGTTTCAGACGAATTATTTGTGCGTTTAGGCCTGGGTTTGTCTTCGTGTGGACGGGGCCTAATACTGAGCCCACGAGAGAGCGGTTGTAACTTACAGCCAGGGGAAAAGAGGGAGAGGGCAAGGCAGGCGGATGAGGTGCGTGGCATGGCAGGAATGGCGTCCAAGCTGGTGCACGGTAGTGAGGGCTCGTGGAGGGGATCCAGACAGAACCGGGTCAGTTTGGTGATGACAAGCGGGTTCTCCGAGATTGCAGTCGAGGCACACAGACAGGATCCAGGCAGGGGTGGTCACGTATGGTTGCGAATCAACGGTCCGGCATCGCGTAGTGGTCAGAGCCAGGCTTATATAGGGAGGTTGAATGTCAGGAAGACGACCACACCCCGCCGCAGGTGTGCACACTCAGGTGATTATCCAATTTCCAGCCACAGCACACTTCACTCACGCCCACCTGAGAGCAGAGAAAAAGAAAGAGGGAGAGAAAACAGGGACTGGCTGCCACTACACAGAGCTGGATGTGGATGTGACAGATTTAGTGCTCAGTACAGATAAAGTCATTATAGTGGGTGACTTTAATATCCATGTGGATGATGAGAATGGCAGCCTCAACTCTGCATTTATTGCATTTATTTATGTTTGTTTTTCTCAAAATGTAAAGGAACCAACTCACTGTTTTAATCACACCCTCGATCTTGTTTTGACATACGGCATAGAAATTGAACATCTTACGACAAAACCCTCTTTTGTCTGATCATTTTTTAAATAACATTTGAATTTACAATAATGGACTACTGGAATTTACTTCAATGCCATATTGCCAACACAATAGAAAGCAGATCCTCTAATGTTAGTCAGGTGGACAAGCTCGTTGATGGGACTGCAGCTTTACTGCTCACATCAATCGACACTGTTGCCCCTTCTGAAAAAGAAGGCAATAAATTATCATAAAATAGCTCCACGCTATAATGAACAAGTGTGCATCTTAAAACAGAATTTAAGAAGGCAGGGACCAGATTTATATCTGGACTGCTTCTCTGCTGTAAATCTCTCAGAGCTCACGTCGATAGTCAATTCTTCTAAACATGTTTGTTAGACCCCATCCCCACGAGACTGTTCAAGGACATCTTTCCTATAATTAACACTGCAGTATTAAACATCATCAGCTTCTCTTTACTAACAGGCTACGTACCGCATGCTTTTAAATTTACTATAATAAAAACTATACTCTGGATCCAGGGGTTTCAGCCAACTACAGACCTATGTGTAAGTCCCGGGCCGCTTGGTGACTGGAGTTGCGGTTTAGCTGACAGCCAGCAGTTTGCCAGCTATTGTGAATGAACGCGATCCAAGCTAACAAAGGGCAGATGGTGAGACGTCCAGGAAGGAGCAGCAGTAGCAGTGGAAGAGTCGGATTGGTGAAGGCAGCAGTTCAGACATAAGGCAGAATCAATCAGAGGTGGTATCAGTCCAAAGAAAATTGAAACTAAGGCTCAGATGGAGAAATGACGAACAAACCCCAGCAGCCTGAAAAAAGTTTCTACAGTTCCTCTGTGGATTCAGTCTGTCTCTGTCTTCTGTCTCTTCATGTAATCCAGGATTCCCAGCCATCAGTATCAGCCCAAAAAATCCAGTATTGCTGAGGACATAAGGCAAAAACTGCTCCAAACACAACACTGTAGTTTGACTGCTATCAGTATCAATGATATATCCATAATTATTTCAACTAAATATTCCAAAATAGTTTCTACTAATTAGGAAACTTTGTTAGACTTCTTAGAATCTATTTCAAGAGGTTTGGAAAACATGCTCTTTGATTGCAAAACAGACACGTCTTCTGAGAAAGCTTTCAAATAAGCGGAGAAGCCACCAATTAAAGTGACAAAGGAAGACGTGAGTGCAATTTGTTTGGGCAGGATGTCTCTGCAAATCAAAGTGCCTGGGGTCATCCCACTTTCTGGGCACAATAGCAGCAAGTCTGACAGAGAAAAGCTGTTATTTGTTCTTTGTGCAGTTCCCAAACGGCAAATCAGCATTGCTAATAGATTTTTCACCCAGCAGTTCAAGGCAGCCTCCTGCTGGGCCTAACGTACCATGGTCAACAGTCCCCACAGTCTGTCCACCGCAGTTCCTCCTGAGATTGGAAAATTGCCTTACAGTACATTACACAGGAGTTTTCTGACAGAAAAGTCTCCTGTTTCTTATTCTTTGTAAATCAGAGGTTTGATACCAACATAACTACGCGGTAATCTCTCAGAATGAGGTTAAACCAAATCATTCACTGGCTTCTGGATTTCAGGGAGAAATAAATCATGAAAGAAGTTACAATCATAACATTATTTCACTTTATGATTTGAGTCAGTTTCCATGCTGATTCCATAAAGATTCAAACTTTACCAAGTTTTAAAAAGGCATATAATGTTGAATCAAAGAAACAAGCATGGAGTGCTGCATGGGTGTCCTTGGTCTTCTCTCCTTGCTTCTGGTTCTCATCAGTGTGGGGATCCAAATTCTAGTAGCTAGCAGGAACTGAGGCACTCAGAAAAGGGCTGGAATATAAAAAGCCTTTATTACAGCATGGCCAAACAATTTAAAAGTTGAAGCCGACGCGTTGCAACCTGTGGGCCTTCATCAGGGCTGATATAAAATGGCCGTCCATATGTATCCTCCTATATATAGCGAGAGGTCACATGTCTGGGCGGACATTAGAGACAAGAAATTGCAGATATTTTTAACAGACAAGAAAAAACAGAGCAATACATAATATACCAGCAAACAACAATAACAGACATTTCTAGTACCATAAACCCCCACACTAAACAAGGAATCATCAGAAATAAACAGATAAACAATAAGGGTTTCTATAGCCAGGAAGCCGAGGCAGGGCACAAATAAGAGCAAAAGGTTGGATCCCACCTAAAAAAAAAGTTCCTGCTAGCTACTAGCATTTAATGTTGCTTATATAAATGCTCAAGCATTTAAATAAATAAGTTATTCAGAGGTTTGATACCAACATAACTATGCGGTAATCTCTCAGAACGAGGTTAAACCAAATGATTCACTGGCTTCTGGATTTCAGGGAGACATAAATCATGAAAGAAGTTACAATCATAACATTATTTCACTTTATGATTTGAGTCAGTTTCCATACTGATTCCATAAAGATTCAAACTTTACCAAGTTTTAAAAAAGCACAGAAGTTTGCTTATATAAATGCTCAAGCTGGGTCTCATACATGTCTAGATTGATTGATCTATGTCCCTCACTCATACCAAGTAGGTTTTGTGAATCATTACCGCAGAGGAGACAGACCTGGATGAATCAGTTTTGTAAGAGGTTTTGGAAGGCAGCGCTAAACTACGCCATCCAGTCGATATGGTTGTCTGATCAGAAAACTCTTAAATGGGTCATTCTCGAAGAAAGATTGCGGTTGAGCTGTTTGAGAGCCCTTTTGGGATTTAGGGTACAACTGCAGTTTCTGGTAGGTCTTTACTAAAAGTGTTTTTTTCCGTTTCCCGTGGGAGAAACAGCAGTTTGTGCGGAATACAGGAAAAGCAACCGTTGCCACCTTGGCTGAAAAGAGAAAGAGAATTGAATGGCAGACTCAGAAACCTCCTTTAGAACAAACAATAAAGACGTGTCCTGTTCAAAAGGGACCCTATTGGCGTCAAACGCCTGCAGTGCTGTCTCAAAGATAAAAAGCTCTCCAAGATGAGAAAAAGATACAGCTTTTTATTTTTCTGACTGCTAGAAAAATCCATTATCATATGGCGGCCAGGGTGTAGAGAATGTTGTTATTATTATTGTTTGTTTTACAGTGTTGCATTAAAAGCCCAGAAGAAAGAACCCATTTTGACATATCTTCATACCACTGGAACCAGATTTGATTGTTTAAATTTCCTTTACAGCTCTTCAATGCACTCTTTCCTAAAAAAAATGAAAGTGACTTTTTATTCTCCACCCAATGGAAACTGCTGTACAAGAATTCATCCCCCTGATAATTAAAGCAGTGTGTTATTCTAATAGGATTTTACAACGAGGATAAACCTTTCACTCTCAACACATTCATATGCACAAGCCTCACAATCAGCAAGCATCAAGTTCATAAAAGCCTCTGTCATTTCCCTGGCAGCCATTGTGGATTTACAAAGAGCTCACAAAAGGCAAACACAGTCAATTAGCTTTCTGGCGAATTAATGTCTGCGATCACGCTGCCTCCTTTGTGTTTACCTGCAGTGATATGCCACTTAGCACAATATTTACAAGTGAAAAATGATTGTGCAGCCCCACACTGCGTCTCACACGTGGACCGGGATTTCCAATGCGAGGGATGAGAACCTCTTTGTCTCTCTAATATTTCAGTAGGCAGTCATCTCGGACGCTTATTAAAATATTTGAGGAATGGCTTGAGAAATGACAACGCCAAGTGGTTCTGCCTTCTGTGAAATTCACATTAGGAATGGAACTGTCTTAGCCCAGCAAGAGATATGGGCACAAAAAGAAAAAATATGGTGTATTCTTTTGTGCAGAAAGGGGCATTGAAATTCTATAAGTCATGCTTATAGACTATTGATTGAGATTAATGCCCAGGCTTATGGGAATGGGCTCTAAAACAATAACCCATTACATTGGTTAATTGATCATTTGAAAAATCTATAGCAGTCCTTTCCCCGGGCAAGAATTAATGTCCCTGCAGACCATAATTCATTAACTGCTTGGCAAACTAGTTGGAATTTTTTCAAGGCTGAGAAATTAAAATGCAGGAGAAGGAAAACCTACAGCCGACCTGTTACATAAAGTCAGGACTTCCCCTGCTGTTTCACAACGCCGTCCTGAACACCCAGCTTCACTTGCCTCATGTAACAGACTAGAACCATACAGTATGTCTTCCAGAATGTAATAAAGTGTAGTAAAAGGAGGATATAATTTAGTGATAACCACATATTAACATCATTCCTCTTGCACAAAATACATTTATAGACATTGTGAACCTTATTCTAATGCACTCTACACTGATCCGGCATAACATAATGACCACCTGCCTAATATTGTGTTGGTCCCCCTTATGTGGTCCAAAATGCTCTGAACCATTGGGCATGGACAAGAGGACCTCTCAGGGTGTCCTATGGGGTCTGGCACCAGGACCAGGGCAGTGGATCCTTTGGGTACTCTGGCTTGTGCAGTGGGGCCTCTGTCAATCAAACTTGTTCCACTGCATCCTGTTGATGCTTGATCAGAATGGGGTCTAGGAAGTTTGGAGGTCAAATCAACATCTGGGCCATTGTCATGTTCCTCAACATTTTCCTGATTGTGTGACATTTGGGATTTCCATTTGCATGAGAGAGTGTGCTTGTTCTGGGACAATGTTTATTTGGGTGTCTAAGTCTCATCAACATGGATGCCACAATACAAGGTTTTCCAGCAGAACACCACATAGTACCAATATGATCAATGTTATTCACTTCACCTGTCAGTGGTCAGAATGTTGTGGCTGATCGGTGTATCTTTTGTAGTAAAAATTAAAAATTTGGTGTCAAAACTTACATTAGCAGAAACCTCAACACAAAATTTTGTTGATGTCCTTTTAACACCTAGGTTTAACATCTGTTTAATTAAAAGAAAGTTTCCAACATGTATCCTTCTGTGTTCTCCTGTTGTGTAACCAATCAGACATTGCTCTAAACCACACAGTGGTGACTGTACATAGACTGAGGCAGCTGCATCAGAGTCAAACTTGTGTGTTTTTAAATTAATTTATATTCTTTGAAATATCAGATATGATAATCCCCGATAGCCTAGCGGTTATGTTGCGTGACCCAAATGCAGAGGCGTAGCGGCTGTGCTGGGTTTGAGTCCGACCTCGGCCATTTACCGCATGTCCTTCTCCACTCTCTCCCATTTCTAACTCTATCTACTGTCCTGTCCTCTCCAATAAAGGCATGAAAAGGCCAAAAATAAATCTTAAAAAAAAAGATATGATAATCGGCCAGGCTGGTAATTGACCCCAACCATGGATGGTGCATTGCTTTGAATGTTGCTGCTGCAGGGAACAGTGGGACGGATTAATCTGTTTTCCTTTTGTCAAGGATAGGCCAGTGTATCAAATGCTACAGGCGATTTTAAATATAAGGAAACATTGAAGCATTTTTCTGTAGCAGTTAGAGAATTTAACCAGCTCTTTTCATGACTGCTACTTAGATATTCTGGGTCATTTCACTCAGTTAGGACCCTTCCTAAGTAAAGAAAACTGTTTAACCGCAACATGACTGTCAGTGGCTCAGATTGCATTGTGTGTAATGTAGGTAGCAGGTTTTGAAGAATAAATGGAACAATAAAAATGTAATTAATTTGTCTTCCAGTGTCATAACATTTTAATGTTAAATTCTTGGACTATTCTTTAAAAATACAAGTGGTAAAAAACTGGAAACAAAACATAGCCTTGATCATCAAATGGAAGTGTAATAGTCAGATAGAGCTGTGAAGCCAGTAGCTTAGCCAATACTGAGAGGCTGTAAAACCTTGGCTGTCTATACTCAGAGTGTCAAAAACAGTTCCTCAGCCAGTGGGCAAATGCAACCCAAAACTGTGATGCAGCTGGCAGTATTTTAAGATGTGCTCTTGGTCTCTGTCAGGTCTCATAAGAGGGATTTGATGCCCGCAGTTGGCGTTATCGTGTGTACATGTGAGCGAGCTCGAGTCGCTGCCACATCTATAGCCAAACTCCATTAATCTGTAAATGACATTGGAGCAGACATCTGTCCCCATCAGTGTGTCATCCTCTGTGCTCTCAGTATTTTGTTTCATATCACGGTTCTCTCGCTCGCTTGCTTCTTCATACAGGCCCGGTGGCAAATAACTAAACAACCCCCGAACAGACAGTCAGACCCCTAGTGTTCAGCAACTAGAAGAACAAGGAGTCCTGCAACAGATGGTTTGGTCATTTAGTGGAGAACATGTCAGCAAATAGCACACAAATGGCTCTGATCTGCTGTTGATTAAAATCTGTCTGGCAGACAAAGTGTAATTTAAAGTAATAAATTATTAAAAATATAAATTACCAGCAAATAAGCAGTGGAGGTTTAATAACATTATGCATTGCTTCAATAAGATTGCCAACTGGTGGCCCTCCTCATAGACTAACGTATTTTTTAATGAATGCATTGGGTGCGTTCATCCAGATTAGAATGATTAATTTATGCAGCGATATATAGTGACAGTCACATTATCATTGCATTATTACCAGTTCTGACATAAACCAGTTGGACAGGACTATTAGAAAACCTTCAGTAAAGCTGTTGCTGCAGGGTTATCATCATTCCCAGAGCTGGGTGGGTACTGTACAGATGGTCCTGCTGATTAAGTCAGTCATCATAAGAAAATATAGAGACTTTTAAGGCTTCTCCCAGTAAGGTTCCCTGGTCAAATAAGACCTTGACAACCTGTGGAAGTTATATTAACTAAGAAGAAGGTGAACAACTTCGAGCAAAGTTTGCATGCAGCACAGTAGTAGCCACAAAATGATCTACTTATAGTACGTTTCCCCATTACATAGCTTGTTTTTGCATGGTTAGACACATTGGTATTATAGCAACAGACAGAGCAGAAAAAAAAATAAGTCGCAGCCTCTTGGCATGCTGCAGCAAAAAGGAAGAAGAGCATCTCTGTGCATTGATGCTGATGATGAGTGAGTACATGGAAAAGAGAGCCAGTGAGGGGAAAAAGAAGTAAGGGGTTGGAGCTGTTGGCAGGCGCTGAATGTCCAACTCCTTCACATCACCCTCCATCTCGCTCTGTATCCTCGACTCACTCTCTGCTCACAGGATGCAGAGCTTCTTGTCTGCGCTCTCTGCATTGGAAATGAAGTGGCAAGTGGTGAAGTCGCCATGTGGCACTGCGTGATGGGCTCGCTCAGCATTTCATTAGGAAATTAGATTGGAACCAGCTGATCCAAATTGATCATGAGGGAAGATGAGTCTGGATCTGGCTGCTCAGGAGATGACACCGATCAGGCGTTCAGATCGTATGTTGGCTTCACAGGGATTCATCAGAGCAAGAAGTTGAAAGAGTGACACATTTTGAAGTGTAGAATGGCAAAGAGATGCAAAAATTGGGTAATCAGTCACAGTCAGGTGGGAATACATGAGAGCAAGGAAGGTTTTTCTGTACCGCATAATCAGATTTGTCTTCACTAGAATTTTCCCATGCTAGCAGAAGTCTACAGTTCTACATTATTACAGGCTGCTTTACTTTGATTTATGTGCACCTGTCAGAGCAAAGTACTGACTTACAGATATGTTGCTTTCCTAAAAGAATTATGTGCTGTAAGGACTCTATCTCTTATTTTGTCTTTTAACCCACATTTCTTTGCTTCTGTCAAATTTCTGCTTACTTTGGGCTCATTTTTCACTGCAATATAAAGTCTGGACCTCTATGGAAACAGAATCAACATGTATAACGTTTTGCCAACACTGGGGGAAAATGTAACTCTATTGAACCATTTACATTTTAAATTTGTTTCCATACTTGTCTCATAGCTGCTCTGTGTAAACACTGCCTGCAGTTCAATCCAGTTCAACTAAAAAAATCCCTGAATGTTTGTCACATGACTGTTGGTTGCAGCTGTGTCACTAAAAGTGTCATGGCTGCAGATTTTATTTTATTTTATTTTTTTTTCATTTTACAAAATCTGGTTTTAGCAAATGGTTATTTTCATTTTTTTAGATTGGCACATGTAGAATAAAGTGATTTTGATGAAATATGATTTTAAGCTGAGATTTGGTTAAGTTTCAAAGAGTCAGGAGGAAGGTAAAGCAGAGAGAACTTATTAGGATAGACTGTAGTTATAGCAGGCTGTCTTGGTAAATCACTGTAGTCATGCTTAATAGGAAGAACAATGACCAGCAAGGAAATAGCGACAGACCCTCAATCCATTGTTAATTATTCAGTGAATCATTATGATGACCAGCTTCAATCAAAATGAACTAATTTCTCACCCCCCAAAAATTTGTGTTGATGAAGTTAATTTGCATTTTCTCTCTTTCACACTCGATACATTGAACATTCTGCTGCACAGATAGGCTGAGCTCCAGTTTCCCCCTCTCTGTCCCCTGTCCTCAGTGGGCAGCCTGCCAATATCTGTGCCCAGTTAACAGCACAGTGCTGGGAACCCCAAGGCCCCAAGCAGGTGTCAACCTCCCTGCCCAGCCAAAGGAGCTGAGAGGGGAACACAAAAGGCTCAAAGAGACCTGCCAGCATGGTAACCGTCTTAAATGTCCCAGGCCAGTATGGCCACTCCTCTAAATCTCTCAGCAGCATAGGGTAGCTGCCAGTGTGCTCTTTCTGCTACTGTAACTCTGACTCTCCATGGGTTCTGAAGCTTAAGCTTTGCCCTAAATGGGGGTCAGAACAGTAAGAGGGCCTCAGGAGTGTGCAGATAGAGGGTTGAGTCTAGCTGGGGATTTTAATTTATGGAATTTGGAACAAGAGAATATTTTTCAAAGAGCTGCAACAGAAATTTAGTGTGCCTGGGGTCTTCATCATGCAGTAAGCATTGTTATCTCATCCGTTCACACTGTTGCTATTTCAGTCTCTTTCTGCCTCTCTTTAACAGGGACAGTTTCTGCTGCTGTCATCACACAGTTTATGTATCATCTTTATGGGATGCTTCCAGATCTCATGGGCTCCTGTGATCTTCGAAAACACTGACTTGGCTCAGGGGTTTCCTCATGGCTAAGCTGTCCTGGCATTTAGATTGGCAAGACTGTAGACGAACTGGATGAGAGGGAGAAGTGATGCCTTTCTCTCCTTTCTCTCTCTCTCTGTTCATTGTTAACTACTCTGCAGTGATGATGTGGATGTGATGGGGGTGGAGTGGAGTGGAGGCTACCCTCATCTTCAGTAAACAATAGGTCCTTGTGTATTTGACCCCCTCTTTAGCAGAGTGGAGTCCATGGCGAGGCCTGAAGCCGGGATGGAATTCCATCTTTGCCAGATTTTGTCGGTGGAAACCCTCACAATAAAACAAAAACAACAATCCTAGTATTAGTAGGGTCATGGCCTTTGGGGCCATTTGTTCTCATTTACAAGCAAATCAATAATCAATTACCATTCTCCCCCTTTTTCTTTAGCTGTGGTGGGCCTCATTGATTGTCTATATGTGCTGTGCTATACGATATACCTCCCCCTCTGCTGGGTAACTGATTACTAACCTATATTTGAGTGGAGTGAACCACAATGGTGCTAGTAGGTCATTAAAAAGTAGTTGACAATGATTTATCTGTTCTATGAGCTCAAAATTTGTTCTGTAATTTTGGTTAAAATAACAAATGAAGACAAACGGCCCAATAAAACAGTAAAACACTTTAAAGGCTCCTCGTAGGGTAGTGTCTTGTATGTCAAGTTTTTTCCGGAGTTCTTACTGTCAGTCACTTCATTTAATCCTCGTCTTACAAGACATCCGATAACCTTTAATCGCATTCTCCGTGTGACTGGTCCACCCATTTTGTGGAGCTGCTGTGCGGGTACTTCAGCTTCCTTTGAGCGTGGTAAAAACCAGAATAACCTGCTTTGTGCCAGATCGGTTTACTCCGTCAGAGGAGACGTGCACGCAAACCACCTGACCAGCCAAACCCACCTGCCTCCTGCTTATTACAACAACAAAGGTCTTGACTTGAGCATGCAGGTAGCTTCGTCGGCAGTCCTCTCCAATAACGTAAAAGCCATCTTCATCTGTGTTAAATGAGAGTACAAAGCTGGAGTCGTGCGGCCACCGTCCAACACTGCTGTTTTCACATGATTGGATCAAGAGAAAGGAAGCACTTGAGCTTTACAATTGAATTATGTCAGTTAATCACTTTTTGCCCTAATGCATTTTCAGTGATAAAAATGTTCATAGAGTAGAAGAAGGTAATCAGTCTTCCGTTCATGTCGGAATGAATTTGGTTGACAGTCGTGAAAGTCGACCTGAAGATTATTTTGCGTGTGCCCTGCGTGGTACGGCACAGTGCATGTATTACAAACAGGATTGAGAGCAGATTTAGAGATTTATTTTAATATTTTACTTAAGCTGCAAAGCTCGTGCTTTTCACCCCAGCTTTTCTGCTGACCTAAAACTGCCAACTTGTAACATGGTTTGTTAAACTGTGAGACATTAACCACAGCAAAAAAATGCTGAAAGAACAGGAATATTATTCATTGTGTTAACAAAATGTTCTACAGTTGAGTCATACTACTTGCAAATTGAAATATATGGTAATTTAAGGGACAAACATATAATTGTGTTGTTTTATTTCACTTGTAGAGCTTAGCGTCAAAGAATAAGAGCTGCCTATAAATGGGATATGTCAGGTTTTATTGAATATGACAACCTGAACCAGCTGAGGTGTGTCTGGATAAGTTAAACACTTACATAAATGACACAGAGCAGCTTAATGGGGTCTTTATCTGGCTCATCCTGAAGTGAATGAACCAGGCGAGAGCTGCTAGAAGGCAGAAAGATCACAATACTCTGATACAAATTGTCAAATGGAAAAAGACGCCCGCATCTGATAAGAGCTGATAGCTACCAGGAATGCTGTCATCATTAGGGTCATTGTCGTCATCGTCACCCGAGGCAAACGGATACACCTACTACAGTGTCTCAACAATTACGCAGCGCAGAATGGCATTTTCGTGAGCCTGAGGTGGTAAATCTTCCCATAACACACAACAATTAATGGAAATGTCATACAACAGTCGTAATAACACACACCACATGCTCCATTACGCAGATGAATTCATTTGCATGCCAGAGTGTCATCCTGGTGGGTGTGTGTGTTTGTTTTCGTGCTCATTACAAACAGGAGCAGACAGTTTTCTGCCGTTGTGGGTCATGTTAGTTCAGGACCTCTTCCGATGCTGCATCCCACCTTCTCCGTCCTCCTCGCCGCCCCGTCTGTTACCTTATTCAAGTCAAACTCCACGTCCATCTGTTTTCCCGCTTTGTTATTTAACCCTGCATCTCCCCAGGTCCCAGAAGCAGGCGGTCATTTGCAAGATAGCCTTTTAGTTATGCACTGGGATGGAAGTAAAGGGATTGGGAATTGCACATTGCAGCGTTGTCTCTGTTGTGACAGAGTTCAGCATAATTTTACATAACGCTAGTGAGAGTTTGCTTCCTTCCTGATGTGTAGATGACTTTTGCAGGGCCCAGCTGGCAAACAAAAAACAGCACGATTTAAAAAAAAAAAAGTGTAATTTCACACAAGCACGTCCAGATGTTTCATGTGTTATTAAAACCTCTCATGAACCGAGTTTTCACACGCATCCAAATCCACATTTCATTTCACAAAAACAATCTTGAGTGTAATCTTGGGCTGCAACTAATGACTGTTTTTATTGCTGATTAACCTCAAGATCATTTTCTGATCAACTGACTCATGATGAATAATGAATTATTTTATTAATATATATTTATAAATCAGGGGCAATAACTTTTTCCTTTGATAAAAGTGTTCTTAATGTGTGAAAAAGCTATATTTCAAATGTAAAAACATGAATTCCCCACTTAAAAGAGGCTGGGTGGGGGGTGTTTACTGTGCAGTTTCTGCCCAAAATATCTTTTTTATGCTGATTTTATTCAAATGCATGTGACTGGCTGTTCTAACCTAAATGATGCAAAAGAGGATCAATCAGTCCTGCCAGCTTTCAGTATCAGGGATTTTGTGCCTGTCCCTTTTTACTGTTTGTGCTGCATGATAAGATCAGCCGATGAGGAACTCTACATCCCCGTGAAATGCTTTGTCAGTGCAGCTTTTAGTTTGCTGCTTTAGCTTTGTCTTTGTGTGTGCTTGCAGAGGAAACTTCACAGTTCCGAAGTTATCAGAGTCTAATATGGGATTCGGCGTACTGGGAGTGTTTCTGGGGCTGCTCCTGGAGGTCTCCACCCATGGACCCCACGCCGTGCCTCGAACGTCCTGGAGGCACCAAGGTAAGGCTTGAAGCAGTAATATTTCTCAATGAATAAACAAATAGTTGACTGATATTTAGTATTATCACAAATTTCTCCATTGAAGTCATGTTAACCAAACTACTATGTCAGCCGTTACAGCCACTTATGTGTATAACTGAGTAATTGTGCAACTAAACACATCAGTTTTGGCTCTGTATGGATTTACAATATGTCAAGAAATCAAATATGAAATTAAATATTAAATGTTTACCATTAAAGCCTACCAACAACCCTATAGTCCTTTTCACAATAAGCCCATCCTTATTTCTGGTATGTTCTTTACAAATCCCAATGCTAATTTAAATTTAAACTTTGCATGAGCAGTGCACTCAATAGGGGAAGTCATGCTTGTTAGTCAGCACTGGTATTTGAGCTTACATGATCTCAAAACGAGAAACGTGAGACACTAATGTAAAGTTCAGTCGCTTCACAGGAAATGCAGGCGAAAGGGAGCCGTCACCTTTTATAGATCTTTGTAATTTATCAAAGCTCTCTTTTAAGTCAATGTCTCGAGTTCACAATAGGCTGCTCAGTAACACCTGTTGCCTAATTTTATCTCAAAAGAACTGCTCTCAGTCTCGCCACAAGCTCTCAAGTTAGAGCACTTTTGTGTCAGGTGGAAGTTCTATTTGCATACTGCCGTTTACAGAAATAGCTCAAGTAACTCAGCCTGTGTGTGGGAACGAGTACAGCTCACCCTTTAACAAAGTTTCTGCACTCACTGTGGCCCAGTCACTGTTTCAGTCAGTCACTCAGTGAGGGTATTTGCTTTCATCATTGTGGTGTTTATGACCCGGCACCTGCAACCCGAACCCACTTGCACCTGGCACAAGCAGTGCCATCCAAACACAAACTCTTCACTAAGTTTTCCCATCAATCACAACAGAAAGTATGTACATTGTGAGACACACTTGTATAACGGTAATATGTTGTACTTTGGGAGGCAGAAACATGTCTGAATCTGTGTTTAAGAGTTCAGTTAGTCAGTTGCGTTGTTGGTTTTTACCTGTGCGCCCCTGATGAGGGTTAATGCAGCTTTAAAGCTAAGAGCTACATTAACCTTCTAAACCCCACAAAAAATAATCCGATTTTCAACTACATCAGAGCTACTCATCTGTGACGCACCATTCTATCAGAAAATGTAACCAAATCTAAGCTTAGAATTATGACATTTCATCAAAATCACTTTATTTTATATGATGCATTTAAAAAGCTATTTGCACTTACCAGATTCTGTAAAAAACAAAAAATTCTGCACTCCTCTGTGCAACTGCGAAACTATTGGTGACAGAACTGCGAACAACAATCATGCCACAAAAATTCAGGAACTTTTTAGCTAAACTGGAATGAACTGCAGGCTGTGTTTACACAGACCAGGCAGGAGAAAAGTAATCAAACAAATAAAAAATGTAAATAGTTAAATATCTATAGTATGTAAAGTCACTTTTTTCCAGTGTTGGTAACACGAGGGCACTTTGAAAATTTTGCAAATGTTCATTCCAGGTTTTCTCGAGAAATTCAACTTTAGTTTTTTTCAGGTTTTAAGATTTATAGCATTATAACTGTTATACTGCACAAAATACATTTTTGAGTTCTCTATACTACTCGTCATGGATGTGTTGCTTCCATAGAGGTGCAGGACTTGCAGTGACAAATGAGCCCACCATGAGTTAAAATGTGACTGGAGCAAAGAACGACCAGAAACTGTTTGGTGTACAGAGGGTATCTGTTTTTGGCCTCTTGGGGGCAGCAGAAACACACTGCAAACACTATACTGACATATTATCAGCTTATCAAGGCGTTAAAGTGAACTCGTTAGCAAACATACGCCTATTTATACATCCATCAGATGCTGAGGAACATTATTTAGCTGCTAAGTGTCTGACAGCGTTCACCAACCGGCTGCTAACTTTGTCGGTTTGTTGCTAAGTTGGTAGTGTACACTGGGTTTTAGAGCTTTTTCTTTGAGACCAAAACAGTGAAGTTAAGTCAAAACAATAAGATGGAAATGGCTGAAACTCTTTGACGCAAACTGCACACTTAGCTGAGATTAATCTTTATAATGATCTAGATGTTCCTTTGATCTGTTATTAATATAAAAAATATCAGTCACAGCAGCTTTAAATTCAATTCTGGTTACTTTTTAATACTGACGTCGATGAGTCAGACATGATGCGTTTAGTTCATCTTTGTTTTGGGTGTTTGAAGTAATGTGATCAAATGGTTTTATGCTCAGATTTAGATCTGATGGAGTTTTCGGAGCCTGGCATCTTCAACTACTCCACGTTATTGCTGAGTGAGGAAAGAGACGCACTGTATGTGGGGGCAAGAGAGGCCATCTTTCAGCTCAGCAAGAAGAATGTAACGGTCAAAAACAACAAGGTATGAAAATATGAATAAGATATGTGATAACAAGAGGAAACATTACCTTTGATTCATTTTGACTGACTGTTTTTCCACTATTTTCAGGTTCTGTGGACAGTTGCAGACAACCCCATGACGATGTGCACACTCAAAGGAAAATCAAAAGAGGTTAGTTTCATAATTCATACTATATGTAACCAAGGTGTTTGATCTGTCTTGATGAATGAACAATCTATAATAAATACATATAATTTTCTTTTCAGAGGGATTGTCTAAACTACATTCGAGTGCTCCAAGTTGTAGACAATGAGCGGCTGTATGTCTGTGGCACACACGCTTTTCAGCCGCAGTGTGATTACTTGGTAGGTTAATGCTCAATCCCTCCTCAACTGGGGACGCCACACTGCACAAATAAACATGTGCTCAGACTTGCCAATCAACGGCGCGACCTTTAACTGAAATGTAATCTGCTCTTTCAGAACCTTGGCAGCTTCTCACTGGACGGTCGACCTGAAGATGGCCGAGGGAAGTGCTCCTTTGACCCCTCGCAAAGCTTTACCACTGTCATGGTTGGTGAGTTGAGGCAGATTTTTATTTCACAAAGAGCTTTTTGGGTCATCCGCCCTGCAGTAAAATATATAGTAATACCCAGTAATCTTAGTGGACAGTAATTTCGTTGTTGTTTTATTCTCTGTTTTTTTTTTTTTTCCCCAGATGGAGAGCTGTACTCGGGGACAGTTTATAACTTCTTAGGAAGTGAACCGATTATTTCCAGATACTCTCCATCCCAGTCCCTGCTGAGGACAGAATATTCCACGTCATGGCTCAATGGTGAGTTTGGAAAATATGTGACAAGTGTCCATGGTAAATCAAAGGAAATGTTAGGTTGGCAGGAGAGGATTTTTACACACACACACAAAAAATATTTTGTTGGCTTGTCCCCAGGTATCAGTATTGGGGCTGATATTTTAATGGATCTATATGAAACCAATCAAAATATGATACTTTCTTTACCGAATAGCGTTTTCGCCACCTTCTGTTGCAGCACAGCTCAGATATCCTTTTTTAAAAATTTTTTAAGATTTATTTTTGGCTTTTCGCCTTTATTCGATGGGACAGTGGATAGAGTCGGAAACAGGAGAGAGTGGGGAAAGACATGCGGTAAATGCCCGAGGTTGGACTCGAACCGGGGTCAGCCGCTACGTCTCTGCATGTGAGTCACGTGACATAACCATTAGGCTATCGGGGCGCCCTAGCTCAGATATCCTAATGTGTGAACATTTCGCTCACATGTCCATCTTGTGAGTGATTTACTTCTGACATGGTAGTTACACTGATTCAAATCTATTTTCTGTCTTTTCTTCTGTCATGTGGGGAAAAGGGCAACGTACAAAACCTTCAGCTAGCTAATTCTCATCGCTAACCGACTGACTGCTGAACTGCTGAACTATCAGCACCCACTTATTATAGTTAATGTTGTAAGTGATTTGTTGGCAGGCCAAAATTAAACTAGTTGGTCCTCTGGTTATAGCCAGCTGGTGTCTGTACACAGCCAAATAGTTTTTGTGAGGGAAGAAGTTCCGCTCCTTGATCCCTCTCTAGCAGATAAATAAGGTGCGGCAGAGTTGATACATATTTAATCAACATTTAACCGCAGCATTAGAGGTCGATACCGCAGATAGCGATTATTAGCAACCGGTGAGACCCAGAAGAGACACACACTTACAGTAAAAATGATATATTGATTTATGCCTCAATGTTCAGTGTTGGCCATTACTTGTGACATTTTACTACATTGAAAGGCAGTGTACCACAGACAGTCTAAAAAACATGGCGTTAGGATTTTATACTTTATACTATAAAGAACCAATCCTTGCTGGGTTAGGCTTTCTGTATGGTTATTCTTCATCAGAATGGGTTCCCACTTTGAACATGTATGGCTGAATCACTCCAATATCACAACTTGCCATTGTGTAGCACAGAGTAGTTTTGCAGTGTTTGAGCAGAGTTGTAGGTGAGCTGGTGTGCTAGAGTTGCAGCCATTGTGGAGAGAGGTAGAGACTTCATAGAGCTTTACATTCTAAAGGAAGCAATGGTGTAGAGTTACATTTAAGTCATTTCAAGGCAGCAAGGGATTATTTTCATGGACAGAACTTCTACATATGTAACTGTGATACACAGAGATCAGTTTTTAGTTGTTTAATTAACGACTTAGGAATCTGTTAAAAAATAACAATACTGATAAGTGGAAAAATGCTCTAAATACTCCCTAAAGCTTTATTAGGGCGTCCCTGGTATCTGATTTTCTGAAGGTTTCTGCTAAATAATTTACAATATCCCCTTCAGGAGCAGGAATACAGTGAGACTTTCACAGTAGCAGATTAACTGTCAAGTCTTCTCTCCTATGTGACCTTTTACCAATACCTTTGTCTGTCTCCCCTCTCTGCTTTCCTTTCAGAGCCCAGTTTTGTTTTTGCCGACGTGATCAGAGAAGGGAAAAACAGAGCAGATGGCGAGGACGACAAAATCTACTACTTCTTCACTGAGGTGTCAGTGGAGTACGAATTCTTTGGCAAGCTGCTCATCCCCAGGGTGGCGCGCGTCTGTAAGGTCGGTACACGTTGTGCACCATCTGCACATACCAGCACCATTCCTGTTTAGCTCCGATCTTCTTCTTGTTTGTGTGTGCGTGCCTTTCTCCTTTTCCTCCCCTCTTCAATTTCCTTGTCTCTTTTTTTAATCTAACCTGAGCTCATAATTCGGTCACGGACGGGGCTCAGCTTTTATGGGCGACAGCAAACAATACTGTTGCAGCAGTAAAACCTCTGGTAGACATAAACCTAACTTCTGACATACAGTATAACATTACAGTGTAATGGAAGAACTTTGTGTCCTTTCCCAAACTTGACAAATAAAATCTGATTAAACAAATAAATAAATAGAATTAAATAGAATTGTACATTACATATTAATACTAGAATAACAAAAATAGAAATTCTCTGAAAACCTCTAGAGGTCTATATTATATATGCACTAACCACACTTAAAGGTTTTGTCACCATCTGAGAGAAAGTATTTTATTTGAGTCATTACTTCACACTCTGGTCCTAAATTAGCTTGTTAAGCTGACTCAGCTGACTGTATCAAACATTTTGTTCAACTGTTTTTCTCTGTTATCTGGACTGTTGTAGTTGAAAAGTAAGGGAAAGGTATTTAGATAATCAACTCTAAAGAGTATACATAAGGGGAGACAAAAACAGGATTTTGGAAAGTGAGGAGACATGTCCTCCCAATGGGAATTATGCCCTTGTACAAACTCCCTGCCAATTCAGCTCCCTCTTTTTGTTTCCATTTCCTTTCGCTTCTTTTCTCTGTCTCTCCCTTCACTGCCTGATGTCTTCAATATCCCACCACAGGGTGACCTCGGGGGGCAGCGCACTCTGCAGAAAAAATGGACATCCTTTCTGAAAGCCAAGCTGGTGTGCTCCATGCCGGAGCTCAACTTCGTTTTCAACGTTGTGCATGATGTCTTCATTCTGAAGGGAACAGACTGGAGAGACACAGTCATCTATGGCGTCTTCACTTCTCAGTGGTCAGTGACTTGGCGATTTTCAGCTGGGAGTCAGACACTGCAATACAACGCATGCTTTAAGGTCACTTCCCGCCCTTATTTTTTCTCCTGTTTTTCCCCTTCTCTCCCAACTCCGTCATTATCTTCATGCCCTCACCCTCCAGGGGTAATGTGGGTTTGTCAGCCGTCTGCGCCTACAACATGACAGCAGTGGAAGAGGTCTTCTCCAAGGGAAAGTACATGCAGAAGGCCACAGTGGAGCAGTCCCACACCAAGTGGGTTCGATACAACGGCATCACTCCTTCTCCACGTCCTGGAGCTGTAAGTGCCTCAAACACAGCTCAAATAATCAACAATGAGCCCAGTGTTGTGTAAATATTTGTGCAGTCCAGGGATAAGAAAACACTTAGTCTAGTAATTGTAATACCCAGTTTAGTTTTAATTGACTAAACTAGTGCATTTTTCAGGTCAGTCTTGATCTATGTGTTTTCTTAATAATAACATGTCTTAGACTTTACTGCACATATAGTGGATGAGAATGTGTATCCTGTAAAATACTTAGTTTCCTGTCTTACAATACATCTTCTTTTCTGTCTACTACACCAGTGTATTAACAACCTGATGCGACAGCAGAACATCAGCAGCTCGCTCCACTTGCCCGACAAAACCCTTCAGTTTGTAAAGGACCACCCCCTGCTGGAGGATCCCGTCCTGCCCATCGGCAACGGGCCTCGTCTCATCACAAAAGACGTCAATTACACTCAGATTGTTGTGGAGAGGGTCCGAGCACTCGACAGGAACATTTATGACGTCATCTTTACCGGGACAGGTAATAACAAGAGTTAATACTAACTAATGCAAATTTTAAATGTCTTTTTACCTCGACTGAATGACATTTTACTATTCTCATATTTAGATAAAGGAGTCCTGCACAAGTCAGTGGTGTTTGAAGGAGAAGTTCACATTGTGGAGGAGATCCAACTCCTGAAGAACTCTGAGCCCATCAAAAACTTACTGCTGTCCTCGGAGGTCAGTGACTTTGTGTTATTGTTAGTAACTGTACAGAGAAACGGAGAAGAACAAGAATTGTAAAGTGTCTTTTTTTTAGCGTAGCAAATGACAACTTGAGCCAGAGTGTGAAGCTGTTAGTGTGTGTCTTTGTGTGGGTGTGTGGCACATTTTTCTGATGCGTTTACTCTGCTGTGAAGAAGCTCGTGATAAGAAGTGGCTGACAAGATAACACAGCAGAATCAGCAGTTCCTCTAATTCAAGATGATCTTTACACATTTAGGCTTTCAAATGATAAGTACATTTGTCTTTGTGCGTTTTGAAGAGTTCCGCTTTGTTGCTTTAAAACAAAGTTACAATTTAGAATTGACTAAAATATGTGAAAGTTCGTGCGCTCTTCGTTTGCATTTTAATGTGAACAATCTGTTGCTCCCACAGACACGATCCCTGTACGCTGGTTCAGACTCGGGTGTGGTCCAGTCACCGACAGCTTTCTGTGGCAGGTATTCGTCCTGCGGTGACTGTGTCCTGGCTCGAGACCCCTACTGCGCCTGGGACCCTCACGCTTCCGCCTGTGTCAATATCTTTGATACTCCCAGCCAAAAGCTTAGGTAACTCACCATCAAGCTAGATGAGCAGCATTCACCCTCTATCATTGTTATCTTTTTTTCTGCATACCAGTACTCCTCTCATGCATTATTGCGCTGGTTAACAAAGCCAAAACCATAATCTGTCCAGTTTGACCTGCTTTACTATCTCAGGCCACAAGTTCTGTCATCTCAGAGTGTTTGCATATTTTACACTCATTAAAATTATGATTGTTTTTCAGGAGATTAATCCAGAGCCTGAATGGCGATGCAGACGTCTGTCCTTCAGGTAAGATGCTCACAGACAGCCTGACAAAGACCCTTAATAACAGTGAGAGTAGAGTCTGGGCAATATCAGTGTTTTCTCTCCCCTAAAGCATCCCACCATACAATTCAAACTATGGCTCAAACTGCGTGATGCATAGATGAGACATGGTGGGATGTTGGAATAAATGTCATCCAGGTTGACTTAACTCTCTGAACTCCAAGCATTTTCTGGGCCTTTTTTGTCCTGTCATTTTTCCTCACTGTGGGCCTTCACCTCTATGGAAACAGCACAACCATAGCTAGAAATACAGAGAAGTCAAAAATGTCTTTCGTGCAGCATGACACAGTTGCAGTGTCATAAATCAAAAAAGAAAAAAACAAAAGTTACATTTCTTTGATTATTTATTTTATGATTTTTTCTATTTTATTTTTTTTATTAAATCAACATGTACAACATTTTTCCATCTGTCCTCAGGTGTCATCAATAGAGAGTCTACATATTATAGTATTTTTTACTTAGATTTTTGTTGTTGCTATACACCCTGCAGTTCAGCCAAGTTCAGCCAAAAAGTCCCAGATTTTTTGCCATGTGACTGTTGTTTTCAGCTTGAGTCATTAATGGGTTCATGATGATGCTGAGTGCTGGATCTTTTGTCTTTTACAGAATCTGTTTAGTACAAATTGTTTATTTTTGGCATTTTTTTAATGAGACATTGAATAAAGTTATTTTGATGAAATATCATAATTTTAAGTTTAGGTTTGGTCAAGTTTTTCAACTGCACAGCATCTCACAAATGAGTAGTTCAAGGACCATTGGGAATAGGTAAATCTGGCAATTCTTTCTGTTTTTTAAGAGATAACATGCCTTTCAAACCTACGGTTGGTTTTGGGGTTTAGAGAGTTAATGTAATAAAACATGAAAACTGTGTTTTCATCCTCTGTAAATGAAAATCTGTTTTTACTTTTTCCCAATTTTTATCAGAGTTGCCTAGTCCAAAATGTAAGTCATACTGTGTGATTGCCCACTACGGGACACACTAAGCTATTATTAGACACAACTTTAAACACCCAAAAGTCATTATTTTCTCTCTGTTTGCCTCTATAGTGTCGGGTCTCACCCAGAAGGACTACCAGCGAGTGACAGTGAAACCAGGAAGCTCTGCTGAGCTGCCGTGCCTGGTACACTCCAACCTCGCCCAGGTGATGTGGAAATCTAACGGCTCGGTTCTCACTGAGGCCTCTCGCTTCCACCTAATCGCCGAAAATGGGCTCCTCATTTACAGCGTGGCTCCAGAGGATCAAGGTTACTATGAGTGCTGGTCTGTGGAATGGGCCCCCGCTGCAGGGAAAAACTTCAGCCGTCTCCTGGCTGGGTACATCCTCAATCTGGATCTTCCACCCAGACCCCCTCACCAGGCGGGCCAACCTACCACCACCCTCGGCAGCCAGGAGACACCTGGCACACATGCAGAAGTAGAAGGTAATGGTAAGACAGACAGAGCCCCACTAACTTCGGCGCTTGCCCCTCCCAGCTTCACAGCCACAGCCTTCTTCACCTCCCCACCCCAAACTGACTCATCACTAACCCCGCCCCCCAGCAGCACCATCAAGTTCCCGCCAAAGCAGTATCTTCCCCCGAACGTTCCCCTTCCAGACAACCAGGACCCAGAGGCTGAGTATTTGCAACACAACAACAGCATGGCCCTCCTCTTCCTCTTTCTGCTGTTCTTCCTCCTCTTCTTGGCTGCACTGGTGTACAACTGCTACATGCAGTATCTCCCAGCTCCCTGCCTGAAGTTGCGAGCTGCTCTGTTGGGGAGCCACAAGAGCACCCACCAGCAGGAGTACACGGCCTGCGAAGCAGGTTTAATGGAAACATCCACAACTGACAAAATTAACATGACTGAGCAACCAACGCAGAACGGCAGCCAGGCCACTCAGAACCTCCGAGCTCTGCGCGACACCGGGTACGAGACTGAACCGGAGTGCGGCAACGGTCGGATCCCTTCTCACAGTTTTGGAAACGACAGCCCCTCCCAGGAGAAACCTTTCGATGTGGACTGTGAATCGCAGCCCATCGAGTTTGCGGATGCAGATGAACCTTACTGCTAGCTAGAAACCTCTGCTTTTGTTTCTCTTAACATAGAGGGTACAGGTGCTCTCTCTGCATCTGCCCATGACATACAATCCTAAACAGTGTCCTCAATATGAAAGTATGTTCAGTGTACAGCATCTCGTGAAGTTTAATCATTACAGGGCTTGAGGCTGAGTGTCCATATAGCATTTTCTGAGCATCAGTGTCTCTTTTTCGGTTCTTCCCAGTGAGGAGATAAACGTATATGAAAGAAGGCAATGTTCCCAGAGCTCTACCTTTTTTGTGCAGTCGCTTGCAGCTGAAAATCTCAGAGCGTTTTAGAAATGCACTGGTGTCGTGAGTGTCACCTCTTTTCAGGCAACCAATATAGGCGGGACTTGTCACCGTGGTTACCAAGAAAATGGAAGAGAAGCTTGTTCTGGCTGTGTCTGTCTATCTCAAGCTGTATAGATAAAGACAAATCCCACACTCAGCGTGGGAGCGCTTTTTTGATGAAGCGCTCCCCAGCGCCCTGCCAGCGCTTTTCTGCCAGAAGAAAACGCTGTATGGACACACGGCCGATGTCAGGCGTCTCATTTGGCTGTAGAGTTTTAACTCTTGCTGTCTGATTTTAGGGCTTATGATGATCAAGAAAAAACTGTATACATAAAAAAAAAAGCTGCACTCTTTCAGCTTAGTCCAGCAAGAAAAGCTATTTCTTAAAATTCCAAATTGGAAACATTGTTTACCAAATTGGTAAGTTACTGTGATGTTTTCCAAATTGGAGTCGTGTTTCTGTACAGCCTGAGTGAAAAAATAATCTCTTGAAGCTTTTGCATCTTTTTTTTTTTTTTTGGAAGCAGTGTCTAGTCTTTAGTAATTTCTCAGGGAAGATATGCTCAGTACATTACTGCCTAGCTTTGTCGCACAGTGTTGTCATCTGCCGCCGTTGGTCTGTGGGCCTTAATCTCACCCTGTTCGGTGGCAGTGCAGGGTTTAAAGGTCAGAGAAAGAGAAGTGCGAGTGGACACGTGACAACTTGCATGATGGAGAAATGCTGGATTATATCAAACACTGTCTTGTGTAAAGTTTTCCAGAGTGACACTGCTGAGTCTCCTGTGTATTTAATTTCTTTTCCTTCTTGGATACAGCTCTGATGGTCCTGCGTATTAACCCTCATTAGTAATCTTCCCTCACGTGGTCTGTTAATAACATAAAGATGTACAGATGCTTGATAACAGAGCCCTGGAAACAATCTGAAGTTATCATTTGTTTGCTATAATTTTATTAAGCCTTCAGTTTTAGATTATTTAAAATGAGTCACATCTGTGGTAATATCATTTTGTGCGTTACAGAAGGAGCTGTGATCTTCCTGTTTTGTTTTATTTATTGCATCAGATTTGGTTTTTAGATCACTCACGAGTCTCCCTTTATCTGGTTTGCATGTCATCCCTTGTTTAGATCGTCCTCAAAACTCTCTTCTTTTCCATCACTCCCTCTCACAGCTTCCTCTGTCGACACTTCATCCTCCCTGCTCTCCTCTGGAAGTAGCACTCCCTCTGCCCTCCCTTCCTCCTCTTCCTCTTCCTCCTCTTCTTCTTCAACCTCCTCCTCCTCCACCAAGCCCCACAATGTGGAGGCTCGGGAGGCAGAGGTGAGACTGTTGCCTCCCCTGCTGAAGGACCAGGCCTGGGGGGTTCATGCCCAGGAGGCCTTCCTGCTCTTCTGCCTCGCCCTGGGTGAGTGTTGCCTGTGACACTGACTCAGCTCACACCCCCAAATCCAACGTTCCCCTCCTTCGGGAACACATGCTCGGTTTGGAAACCTTTTTCCTCTCACTTCTTAACCCTTCATCTTCCACTCATTCTCTCTCCTCGCATGTCAGCATGACTCAAACTAACCGGGAGTGAGTGTGTTCCTGGATTTATTTGTAACAAGCCAACACTTTGCTTTAAGGTGTCCGACTTGTGGAGATTTATCGATCTCCATTTTAGGAGTCTTGCAAAAAATACCTTACAAAATGTGTGAATGTTTAAAAAGACAAAGCTGGGATTCGTTGTGAATCTGCCAATGATCAGGTTGTCTCACAGTTCTCAACTCTATGTCGACAAAAGGTACAGTTTTGTGTATATTATCGTGTAACCACAGTCTGACATGTAAAAATTTAAGAATGAGTCCTTCTTATCCAGGGTGTTGAGAATCTCTCCTCAGAACAAATTATAGTCTGCTCAACTGTCTTACGTCTCAATACTTTATCTGGATAATTTTTTTTGTGCCTGTAAAGAAATGTAAATATATTTGTATATATGGAAAAAATACCTTTGAAGATGTACATAAATTTAGGGGACTTTTTGGGATTGTGGCTATTGGTAGGGAGGCGAAATAAACCTTGTTAAACGTTTTCAACACTGGTTTGTTTTTTTACGTCAGTCATCATTTATATGTACAAAAAGTCTAAAAATATACAGAATGTGTGTATAATTAGAATTCTGCATACATACTGTCTACTATGCATGTTTACTCAAAACTTTGGAGTTGTTTACTCACACTGAACGCCAAGGCAGGTATTCCCATTTCATGTGCCTGCCGTGTCAGCGTCCCGACAATCAGGGCGTCAACATGAAGTCCAATTTTGTCCCGCAGGTCCCAGTGACGTCCACATTCACTGGCTAATAAACGGGCACAGTCTGGACACCCCCATAATGGAGTACCGCCGGCCACTGGGTCAGAGGGAGGTACTGGTGAGCAGCTGGCTCCGAGAGGGGCCGCTGATCAAGGATGCCCGATACCACTGTGTTGCTGAATCCAGCACAGGAAATGACATGTCTGAGGTTGACCTCCGCCTCACTATTGGAGGTATCTGGACCTGTGTGGAGTGTGTAGAGTAGAATGTGTATGTTAGACTGTTATGTGATCACAGTACTGCATGCAGAGTGGAAACCGAGTCGAGTGCCCGGGATAATGGAAATGATCTGTGTCCATAAAAGATGTTGTTATTTGACAGATGAGGAGAACATTCCATCCAGGGATTTGAACCAATGGAGAGGTGCACTCACAGAGCATGAGCAACTTCTAAAGAGATGGGAAAAGGCCTGGGTAGGTCGCTGATCTTGGAGTGTGTTTTCTCCCAATCTCATAAACATTATTGTGCAGTGGATTGACCTACATCTTGTGCACCAGTTTTAACCTGCTCTGCATGTCGGCTTTAGTGGTGAACTCTCGCTGCCTGTTTGAGAAGTACAAAATCCAGATTTATTTGATGCAATGGCAAATAGTCACAGAAACAAACCTAAAAGAAGTTGACTCCATGAAACGAACACCTTCTGCAAATGACCCCTATTCTGCAGTGTGAAAAAACAGTGTTTTGGAAAACTTTGAAGTACACTTATAGAGATGAAAGACTTACCAGCTGTCCCTGCAGCTGTTTCTGTAAAGTGCTTTTTAACTTCATTATATCTAACTACATTTTCTCTACCACATGATCGATTAACCACATTTGGCTAATTGTGTTGCAGATAACTAAATACTTTAATGTTCCTTTAAAAGGATTACTAATGGGAATCTCCCAAGTCTTGTGACATTTTTCACAAAATAGTAAAATAATTAGGTCTTTCAATATATAGATTTGGTTTAATAGTTTTCTTTTAACTATGCTTTCTTATTTTTCCATGAGGTTATGCATTATTAAACAGAAAACTAGGGTGTTGTCCTTCAGTAGTCTGGCTTTATTTTTGTACTACTTCCATGCATCAAGTGTTAGTTTAACCAGAAAAAACACACAATTACAAAGCAGTTCTACATGTTAAAACAGTTGTACTCTAAGCTGATTTACCCTTTTGTTTTAGTAATGAATTACTGATAAAATCAGAGATGCAGGCAGAGATTTACTACAACCAGGCTAGCGAACTTATATCATTAACATTTAATAGTATTTGCATTTTAATGGTGAATCATGGTTTCATGTTGCTTTATGTACATTTAGTGAGATTTTAGCGCATCAAACATCAATCTCAACTACATTTCTCTTAAGTAAACGTCCTCCACTACTTGTACAGTACAGCTTTGTTCTTCCCTCTGCAGGAAAGCTGTGATGGCCATAGAGCTCTGTGAAGACTTGTGTCATCTGTATCTGGTTGTGAACTGTTGTGGTCCCGAGTCCAGGTGGACCACATCTTTGACACTGAAACTATCATAAACAGATGAAATATAATGTCTCAGTGTCACTTCTTACATGGGAGCTTGATGGACCATGAAGCAAAGAATTGACACCACCTGTTTCCTGCAGGGAGCACACCTGGTTGTGATGATGGTGTTGGGACTCCTACCAAACCCTACGAGGAGATGAAGCTCATTGATTACCTCAGTCTGAGGATCTGTGGGCTGCTTTTCAACCAAAATATCCCTTTATTGTTATTTTTATTGATGAAACCAAACATCCTTAAAGCAGCGCTTGTATGGAATGATACAACTGTATATGAGGACAGTTTCTGTAAGCGATGCAGCGTCCGTGTTAGTTCAGACCTGCTTTATTTATAGTGTGATTTATCTTCATATGTTTGCACCTTCACTGCCTTTCTATTTGGTTCTTCACAGCTACCTTGGAGTTTGACATTTTCACTTGAGATTATCCAGTGTCTTTAATCTTTAGAGGGCACTATTTCCTTCCAGAAAGTCAAAGCCTATTAAAGGGATTTGATTGCAGGAATGGAGCTACTGTGGTTAGCAGGATTCATTCTAACCACTGTATACATTTTATGTTTGACGTTAAGCAAGATTGTACCATCAAAAAGTGAAATTCAGGAAAAACCAAGCATCCAAAAGAAATGTAATCTAAGTATAGCATTCATTTTTATTGTTTTACAGTTACTTTCTGTCTGCTGTTATTTTCCTCACATTAAAACTGTGACTACCTATCTGAAGCAGAAATAAACAGTTGGTTTTATCTGTTGCCCACATTGATTTAAACACTAATGCATCACATTCTTATTATGTAGAAATTCAGGGCAGTTAGCACTTTCGAGATCAGATGATCAATTAAATATTCACGAAGCTGTTTCAACCCATTTATAAACAAGTTATGACTCCTGCTGGATCAAACTAGAGTGACGCGTCAGCCTTTTCCATAGAAACACTTTCTACCATCTGAATTATTTACTAACCTCCAGCAAGCATCAGCAAGCGTCTCTCCGTGGAAGTCAGTTATGACATTTGACTGGAATCTAATTTTATATAGAGATGTAGGCTGTGGACTGTATCTGAGACACTTGTGCCTCATAGATTTATTGATTAATAGGCATTTAATGACAATGAAACTAGAAATACTTCATACATTAAGCCTTGAATAGTTATGATCCATATGTGATGTTTAAATGCTGAAATCTCAGGATGGTGCTGTACTGACTTCATTTGTTTTCATGATGCTTTCAACCAAAACTTGGGCCACAGCGCCCTCTTGTGAACTAGTAAAGGAACATGAGTTTAAAAAAGGGAAGAAAACAAGATGTGGAGAGCTGATTGTTTATTTCAGTGACGTACAGGGCAGCAGCAAAGTTATGCAAAGTGATGTAAATGTTCTTTCAACAGAGTCTCTAACACAAAAAAACATGAAAGCAATCCATGCAGATTTTTTTTTATCTATAACATAATCACTCAGAAATTCAGTCCAGTTTGCTGATTCTGGCTTAAGGTTACAAAGCAACTGTCTTCCACCAGACTTTGTGAAATCAATATTGTGAACTAGTGTAACACTTTGGCAAATCAGAATGAGAAATAACTACCCGATTATTTAGATAATTCTATATACAGCAATGAGTAACCAACAATTCTGATGAAAACTGAGCTCTTTGGTTGAGAAAATACAGCTAATACATAAATAAATAGCAGCTAGAGGGTATTCACTGAATACTCTTTTTTTTTTTTTTAATCACAGGAGGAATCTTCCGGTGGCACTGTGTCAATGCTTTAGCAGAGGTCTTCTAAATAGCAGGATGTGGGGCTCTGAAAGGACAATGACAGACACATGATACAAATAAGTTACCAAACCTAGGCTGTCATTATTCTTACAATCTGTGGTTAAAGGACACACAGATTACACAGTCTGACTCAGTTTCTTTATGGCAGTACCTGGTTCATGTATCATGTAGTGGATCCATCCTAGAGACTGCTGCACTCCCAGTTGTCTCCACTCGTCTTCAGACATCAGGTGGGATCTCGGGACATACTTGACCATCTCCCGAGGCAGAACAACATGTCTAGTGAGGAGAAACAGAGATTAGTCCAGCGTGAACCTGCACTGAGGTTTCATCAACTGTGCCCATGGAAATGTTAGTGTTAGGGTTTAACAATATGCAACAAAAAAAAAAGATTTAGAAAGATATTGCAATATGAGCCACAGTTTCAGAGGGAATTAGTTGTATTTTTGCATTTATTTTCAACAAAAAACAATATATAAAAATGATATGAGTTTTGCTGCTGACTATACCAAACAAGCATATTTCCCTTCCTCTCGAGTGTATTTCATAGGCCAGAGCGTCTCTGTAGCAGCACCATGCTTCATTTAAATGCTGTTGCACATTTGACCTTTATCAAAAAAATTTAAGTTCCTGGTGTGAATATGCAGTATATACAATATATGCAAGCATGACTATACATTTGTGTCATATCCTCAAAATTACAGCACCAGTGTAAGTGACTGAATCTTTTAATTCCTTATTTTCTGTATATGAATTTAGCAATCAGACTGGTTTATTAAATGCAGCTGTGACACCATGAGGAAGGTGCTGGTTCAGTTAATTTTACAGTTTGTAAGCAAGTGTAAAACTATAGACTGCTTAATTTTAACAGTATTTTTGTTAAGTTTTTTCAATATTCAAAACGCCCTTACAATCCCAGTGTCCCTCAAAACCACAACATACTAAAGAAGTTGCCTTATTATGACCAAGCAAGCATCCTAAATAAACATTTTGGCAAGCAACACAAAAAGGTGACACTTATGCTTACTGTTAAATGTTTTCATACTGTTATTTTTGGTTGTTGTTGTTTTACCAGAAGAAAATCTTTTAGAATAAGGACTTAACATTTCTTCTGCCGAATTTACGTCTGTTTATGTAACATTAGCTAATGTTACCCAAGTTAAAAAACGGCTGACAGTTAGCTAATAGCTAGCATGTTAACCAGATCAGTGATAAAAGCTGCTCACCTGTACTCATACTGGTCGTCATTGTACCTGTCCGAATAATATATCTGCCTGCGAGACATATTTCCAGGTAAAGTCTTCAGAAAACTTTAACTACAAACAAACTAACGTCACAGAACGACGGCACATCCCACATTTAGCTAATTGCATGTAAATTGCTCAAAAGCTCTGATTGTTTGATTTCGGTCATGTGACCAGAAATTCGGTTCTAGTCTTTCGCAGGTAGGGTTTCGCCCTTCGCTAAAACAGGTAAAGATTCAAATTATTGATTGTTTTCAAAGCCATGCTTCGGTTATTTACCAACTATACGTTATTTGTAGGTTTGTAGTTCTAATCTCGCACACAATAATACTTTAATTTCTTATTTTTCCGCGTATATAAAGACGTATTTATCTTTCAGTGAAGTGAGCTAAAGTAGTTAGCTAGCTAGTAGTAGTTAGTTTCTGGGAGTTGTAGTTTTAATAGAACAGATGTAACGTGGCCCGCTCAGCCTCCAGCCACATTTCTTTGCGCTGGATGGTGCTGATATTTTTGGAATTTAATATTTGGCAGAGAAAAGACCAAAAAACAAAACAGTAACAAAATGCACTTAGCTAATTTGACTATGCTAAATAGTTTAAATGTAGGCTATGCTAGCAATTACATAAAGCTTGGAAGAGCCGGAAGTTACTATGTAACTAATAAATAATATAAACATAGGCCTAATATAAT
>OMNN01031970.1:0-12712 GCA_900302755.1 Chromis chromis | reverse complement strand
GAAAAGGGTGTAGGAAGAAGTAAACTAAACTTATCTAGTCCTACCCCTTATTCCTACTCAATTGTTTTACTTAATATCCAATAATATAATTGGCCTTGAAATGAAACAAAATCAGACCAATGACAGCATAAAAAAAAAGTAAAATAAACAAAACAAAAACAAAACAAAAACAAAAGGACACATCACTGGTTATACAGTTAGCATGATGTTACTAGTTTCCCCCTTCTTGTTTCATTCTGTATCTGTTTAAAATGTTAGTTTTAAAGATGTGTTTAAATATATTAAAGATATGCATAACTTCAAGCCTTATATAAATTATGGTTATGTAAAAATTTGCAGTTATTATGAATAAAGACATTAGCTATAGAGGCCACAACCGTTTTGTTTTTGTTTTTGTAAAAGCTGTAAACGTTTTTATTTCTGCTGTCAAGGTAGACATGTTAACATGGGGGTTTAGGGACTGACTGACTTTTTGGAGCCAGCCTCAAGTGGTCATTTGAGGAACTGCACTGTTTGAGTTCCCCGAGGTTGCCCATGGACCCCATCCAAATACTGATATAAGAATTTGCAATTTCTGTGGAATATTTCGATCTAAATCCAGATTCTTGTAGATTAATAAATTGATTGGTCTCTAACTGACCAACTAGCTGTGTTGCTACAACTTTCCCAGGTACCTTGACAGAACAGAAAGACTGCTTTGAAGACTAACTGCCTTTTCCTATAGTCATTTGGTCCAAATTCATAAACAGACAAGGTGAGACACAGGTTCTATCAATACATTGTGGTATTTTTTTTTAATGTTATTAGTATTCAAATTATGAACATCTTTTGCCTGAAAATGTAATAATTTCTCAAAAATTTGCTTCAATGACCTCTTAAATACAAAGCTATCTTCTGATTCTATAGCTACTGTACTATTAGTTATAGTTGAAGAATCAAAATGTTGTGTCAATTATTCTACTGATTATGTAAAGTACTTGGTAAATTCAGTGGCATTATCTATAATGGCTGTACCATTTATTTTCAGTTCCTTAGCTCCTCTTTGACAGTATGAGAGTATGAGTTGAGGGCAACACATTTTTGCTGTAAATTAAAAATCCAACCCTTACAATCATCCAATAAAAGCTGGATTTATAACTTGGTGACATTGTTGCGCTCATGATGAACAGGCTTTTAGAACTCTATGCAGTGGAACCAAAGACTTGATCTTTTTAATTCTATGCATTCTTCACATGTTCTTACATTAACCAGGATGCAACTTGAGTGCCAAACGTTTGGTCAGAGATTTGCATGTCATAGTGTTGCTGCTTGTCAGTTACAGCAAGTCATTATAAAGTCTAAAATAGGAAAACTAACAAATAATTTGAATGAATTTATTTTAAGTAAAAGGTGGGCCATGAAATAAAACAAGACTTCAACTAAATGTCAGCATTTTATGAGTCTGGTGCCTCGTAAAGCAATTAGCTGATATGCATTTAAACTGCCTTTTAATTAGTTGCCTAGAATAACCTGTCAGAAACTTTTTTTTTTAGTGATGCAAGGGAAACTGGGTGCAACATTTGCTTATTGCTCAATTTGTTCACTAAAACAGGAATATTGTTAAAAGGGGAACAAGACAACAAGGCTTTTTTTATTCATTGTGAACTTAGACCTCAAGGTTCAGAGCTGCTCTGGAGCTTTTGGCCAAATCATACAGTTCCCCCTGAGCTGGTTTGACTCAGCTCAAATGCCGTAGAACTGGATGTTCAAACTCTCAACCTTTTATGACTTTTTCATCCATGTTGACTAAAAAGTTGAAGCAAATAAGAACTTCAGGACAGCAAATAAATGGATGTTGAAACGCAAAAACAGTTATGTTAGCATCTGAGTAAAGATGAACAGAATTTATTGAAACTGTGTTAACATTGCTGTACATGCCATTGTGGATAATATGTGGCAATTTATCATTCACAGGACTCCTTAAGGAGACACCCAGCATGAAGGTTCTACTGTCTCAATGGTAAACGGGGGGTTTGCAGACACCACAAGAACAGTGCGGATGCAGAGCCCAGACCCACAGCAAATACTTACCCAGCAAATACCTACAAGCTCACAAGGTAAGATTTTTTTTAACATTAACTCATAATTGTGTTTAATCAGTCACATAATCCTGTCTTTAAACTGTCATACAAACCTCTGTGTACAGTCTACACAAAAACAACAACTAATTTCACCTACACCCCCCACCAGCCTACCCCTTTTCTTGGCTCTATTCTGTGAGTCCTGCAGCAGCTGGTGATGGTCCTGCTTCATCAGCAACTCTGTTAGAGCAGAAATTGGAGCTTGAAATTAGTTTATTAAGGAAACACAATGGGCTAGTTAACTTACAGGGAAAGTACTCCTCTCAGAACAGAAGATGTTTAAAATAAGATAATCTCTTGAGCATAAGAACAGCATTATGAGTGCATGTGTTTTGATTGTTTTCATTAAAAAGGTATTATCAGGATAATAAATAATTCAGACTTTTACACAAGTTAGTGTGAAGTAGCAAGAGCAGAGTAAGCATGAGGTACAAATGTTTCTGGCACCTAAAACTACACACACACACACACACACACACACATATATATACATATATATATATATATATATATATATATATATATATGTACCTCTAGAACTGTATTAGCTCCGGGGCCTGCAGTCTGTTTTCCCACTGTAGCAATAAGCCAGTATGAGCCTTGAATGGTTGCCATTAATGTGATCTCCGCAAGATGAATGCAGCTGCTGCTACACCTGCCTCTCTGTCCGCCTGAGCCTCCAGGAACTAATCATGAGCATCACAGCAATCTAGTGTCAGTATTGTCGTGCTGAAGGCCTTCAGCTGCTGTTATCAGCATGAAGTCCAGAGTCAAGACATAATATTAAACTCTGTACAGCTATCTTAACTATAGGAACCAGCCATTCTTTATTATTTCCTGCAATAAATCAGTAGTTACTTGCCTTGGGCACCCTCGAGTACATAGATTTTGCGAAGTTGCTAACTAGTTCCTCACCCTGACCAAAATAATGAGGTAAAACTGTTGATTTACTTATGAGTATTCGACCCAGCACTCCAGACCAGCCAGCTGCTGCCACTTTCCGAGCCAGCGTCAGCAGGGACGTCATCCCGCCTCGGCCCCACCAGGATGATTATGAGGTTTCTTTGAAAGTCAAAACCAAAGAGGAGTGTCCCACTCTTCTGGTACAGAAATGGCAATAGAGAAACCAATTAGACACTTCTCTGTGAGATGGAGCCCAGCGGGTTGATGTAACATTTGGGTTCCCAGCAGGTCCTTAGAGTTCGCATGTACAATAGGCTGCTACAAAACTCCTGTGAATCAGATTAGCTCTTTTAACAGGCCACTTATAACGCCGCGGTTTTTTTCAATCAGCCAAAAGCCTGATGTGCGGAAATGAAATGCTCCAGATTGAACTGTTCGCATGTACTGATTCTGCCTTTTTTCTATTTAGACAATATAGTGAGACAAACCATTAATTAACAAATTAATAATACTGAAAATAACATTGCCCACTTTAATTTCAAGTTGGCAGGTTTTTTTATGTGAAGCTCTCAGTCAGCACATTTTGTCCACTCATAGAGTAGCTGGATGGAGGGATATAACTCTAAGACAAGTTAATTTCTTCTCAGAATTATTCAGTGTGTTCTCATATATAAAATCAAGCAGTACATTATTAAAAATAAACATTTACATTTTACAAATTGCATTCTGAAGATAAGACACATCTAAACGCATTTGTTTATCCTGCAAACACATCCTTTTTTTCTAAACTCACCATATGCGGAGAAGAACTGGCTGTATTTCTAAATGGAGTTATTGCAGTGTATATTATAGACATTGCAATAACTAAAACGTCAATGTGGGAAATGTGCATTTTTCAAAATGAAGATAGACTTCTCTTTTTTGGTTCTTGAAGACATTTCACCTCTTGTTTGTATCTAATTCTAACCTGACTGATAGGGAGTCACAGATATATATTATTACCCCAAAATCACAGGGCTAAAGGCCCATTAACAACCCAAGACTCACCAGCCTCAAGGTGTGAATGGGTATGAAACTGCAAGTCAGGGGTGACAAGGTGATAATGGAGGTGAAATATTCTCAAAACAGCATTATAAGTACCTGATAATTGGTGTTGCAGAACTCCTCCTCTTAGAGATAGCTGTCCTAGTTTATCACCGTCGGCTTCTTTCATCCCTCTCTCAAACCATCTGTCCTCTCCATCCAGAACATCTCTGTCATCAAGGGAGTGTCTTCTATCCTTTAGATGCAGATGGACTACTGAGTCATGTCCTAAAGGAGCTATCCATCCTGTTGAGAGCCATGCACTTGAGGAGCGGTTGTTTTAGTCTCTTAGTTTTAGTCTATGTATGATTTGGGGGTGACAATATATATCTAGGACTCCCCATCAGCCACTTGGAACTGAAGCAGACTCTTGGATGAGAAGTAAAATGTCTTCAAGAACAAAAAAGATATCAAATTCTCTTTTACCGAAGCACTTAGGGTTACCATGGCTTTGATAAGTTTGAATCTATATAGACATACCAACACTTAATTTCCTTAAGCTGACATCAAGTGTAACCTGTTATAAAGTTGAGTCGGTTAAGAGGAGTATACTCATAATATTGTTCATTTAGTTGCACTTCTAAATGCAATGAATGTTCTAAATGTGGTTTACATGGAACGTATATCAGCACTGATTGCAGCTCAATGGATGAAGTTAAAGGCTATCGCTGGTTAAATGTTTATTTTTATACTGACAATAATGCTCATGAGAAATCTGAAGTCACTGAATTACTTTTCACAGTAAGGAGCTCTTACTGCCAGCTATCACACTGGCTGGAGATGTAGCCCATCTCCCAGCTGTCATAGGCGCCTATTGTTTTCAAAATTGCACTCGAAACAGGTCGTGGAGACAACTGCTGCCTTCGTATATGCAATCCATAATTGGAAACTGCATGTGTATTGTCACATGTGAAGTAGCAATCATGCAATCAAAGTCATACCATTTTTTTTCTAGTATGTAATGTAAGACGCTAAAGCTTGTCTCAGCAATGCAATCTGATTCTGGGATGGCAATGTCAGTCAGTCCACTAGGTTGGTACAGACTTAAATATCTTAATCACTACAGATCAGTTTCCCATAAAATTTTCCACAGAGGTCCGTGGTTCCCAGAGGATGAAGCCTGCTGGCATTGGTGATCCCCTTATTTTTCCTCTAGTGGCACTATCAGGTTGATAGTTGTTTTTTTAGGAATATGTCTTGAGAACAATTAAATGGATTATTCAGAAATATGGTACATATACCTACGGTCCATCCATATCAAATCTAATTTGACCTTCTGGAGTATGGCAATCTCTCGTCTTTTCATCTCGTTCCACCAACAGGTCAATATGTGCTCTTATCCAGTGAAATATCTCAGAATCTATTGGATTGATTGGCTCAACATTTTTGTACAGACAGGGGATGAATCCTAATGACTTTGATGATCCCTGACTTGTCCATTAGCACCACTAGCAGGTTGGCAGTCAGTGAAATGTCTCAACAGCTATTAGATACACAATATTTCCATGAATGCTTTCACAGAGTAATGTTAGATTCGTCTCAGGATGAACTGTAGCAACTGTGGCAATCACCTGACTTATTCATTAGGTGAAATCTTCTACACTGATTTATAGAATTTGTGTATTTCTCAGCTCTGCTTTGTGTTTACTGCTGATTAGCAGCACTCTAACACACTGTACCAAGATGGTTAACACAGTGAGTATTATATCTTCATAATGTAAACACCATCAATATGTTATCATGTTGATGTTGGCAATTAGCTCAGAGCTCCACTGTGCCAACTAGTGATGTGCAGAACTAGACGACAAATAATGAAATGCAGCTATCTTTACTAGTCAGTACCAGGAATACTAGTCGGTAAAGCTAATTATTAAAAAGGTATTTATTTGAAAGAGTCAAACTTCTGCACCTTTACATGTTTATTGTTTTATTTTGTGGGTCTACTAGAACATGTTTACATGCTTCAATGTTCAAAAAACACATTATAATTCTTGCTGCATCATCTTCCGTCTGAAACGTCCCATTTTAGCTTCTGTCTCTTAAAAGACCCCTTCTTGAAAAATCCAGTCTGCTCTGATTGGTCAGCTGACCTGACAGAAGCTAGTCAATATTTGTTGAGAGTGAGTAAACTGTTGATTCTTTGTTTTAGGGTGTTATGCAAATATGTTACATAGTGACATAGATAAGTGATGAAAGAAAAGCCTGGATTTCAAATGATGCGTTTTAAGTAAGTAAGAAGGGGTGTTTTCTGTGGAAGAGAACAACTCCCTTTCGCATGGACTTTGGGCTTTGCAAGTTTGCAGACCTATTACATGCACTAGAAAGCCACCATGTAACACATTAAAAGAAAAGGAAAAAAACAAAAAGCATATGGGCTCTTTAAATATGCTATTAATTTAGTGTTTTTTTTTCCAACACCTAATATTACTGATACCAAAAGAGAGTTTACAACTATTAAGTAGCAAGAGATGTGTGGCATTTAAACAGTGGTGTCTCAGTACAGAGTGATACATTTAACAGAATGGATGTTCTATCTCTTCTGTGAGATAGGCCAGTGATAGACATCAAAAGCGCTTTGTCCTGCTTTTATTTTTTTCACTGCTTTTCACATAGCGTGCGAGATTAGTAACGGACAGATTAGTCATTCTGAGGAACAGTGCAGTGCAGCATGAGAAAATGAATAAGTTTGGAAAGTAATACAACTAACACATTTGAAAGATTGTGTCACAAGGACTGAAATTCTCATTTCGCCTCTCACCGTTATGTTTATGATGGAGACGGCCTGTTTGTCCTCCAGACATTCATGATATGCTGCGTGATATATGAGCCTTCCGCGGTGCCTGATGCCGGTCATAAGAAGTAATCAAATGCTTTAGAGGCCACTGTTAAATGATGCCTCTTTATAACATGTCCAATGACAGGTCAATGACACAGTGATTTGTCCCAGTGGACCTAGAATTTAAACCACCGGACAACATTAGGACTGCACATTTATACGCCTCTGAAGCGCCAAATCCACAGTAAAAAGTGCATAACACATTCAATTTCTCTGTCTGTCTGGCTTGTGCCTCGGTGTTTGTTAATCGGTCTGGTTTCGTGTTAGTTACCTTGACAACACAGTCTCTCCTCTCTCCTTCCCCATCCAACTCTCCCTTGACTCTTGCACAGTGCACCGGTTGGTTTTAGAGGATGGTCTTGTTGCAAAGCAGGGGAGGGAGTACGTTGCAAATACATCTCACGCCTCCCCAGTGGCATATTAATGCTTAAGTTGTCCCTCAGGTCAGAGAGCTATAAACACTCCTGAATGTGATGAGGCGCTTCAGCCATAAACCCTAGAAAGGCCGATGGATTTGAGGGGATTTCAAAGACCAAAACAGCCAACTGGCTACGCATTCATGCGGTCACATTGTTTGTTTTTTTATCTTCCTACCCATTTGCATCCTTAATTAAATTTCCTTTACATTATCACCTTCTCATCTCCCTCCTTCATTTCTTTATTTATCTCACAGCGTGGCTTTCTTTAATATTTTCCCCTCTTAAAAACTTTCTTCTCCCCCCGCTGCCTTTGTGGTGTCAGCCAGTGCGCTCTGTGGTTAGAGGGCTGCTGTTTTCACAAGGAGGGGAAGGGCACGTCTTGCAAATGGACATGTCATGTGGAGCAATGCCCGGCCAGTTGCACTAGAGAGAGCCCTGGGGCCTGAAGCAGAGCAGCCAGGCAGTCACACAGAAAGAGGGGGGAACTATCTTTGGCCAGGCGAGTCAGGATACTCCCTGGGCCAAGCTGGAATCATGGAAGAGACGGACTGAGAGAGAGAGAGAAAGAGATGGAGAGGGGACAGAAAGGGAGTCGGGTGGGCAGGGTGATGAGTTTGCTGATGGCGCTGGCAAAAAACAAGTGTACTGCATTAAAAAAAGAGAATCCATGGACAATGAACTCTAGGATGCCATATGGATTGTGCACAGAAGCTCACTTCGGACAGTAATTACGCTGAAATACAGATGCTCATGTCTGTAAAAAGAAAAAAAAAAGGTTTTTGGCAAATCAACAAAAACTAAATGACAAAACTGGCCATTTGTTATTGCATTTGAAAATCACCATTATGAGTGTTTTCTAATCTCGTCACTCTGATGACATTATTCATGAAAATTATTCTCTGTCTTTTTAATTTTCTATCACTGTGTTTAGCTTTGGTTATTGTTATGCACAAAACTATGTTGGGAAAGCTGTAATCCTCAACACTTTCCCATCAAATCAAACCCCATGTGGCTTACATTTAATCTGCTGTCCCCATTCAGTTATGCGTCACCTCTCTATATTTCATTTGCATTACAAGTGCCATTAGTCCTTCAATTCCGTACTAGATGAAAATTGAAAGATATATGCTTTTCGAACCACCCACCTAGACTTACTTCTGCAATCAGAGCAACAAAGCCAAGTCACTCTTGCCTTTGATCTTAAAAGACAATAGCCATAATGTACACGGCCACAAGAGGTCATCAGGTAAATATAGCTTGTTTGAACAAATGGCCCGTCCTTTTTTTTAATGCAATCTCATTATAGTCTAATATTCTAAATTGAAATGTTCTGTTTTATATATAACAATAAAGCAGGGATCAAATGAAAGGTAGTGCTCAAGGAGAAGAGAAAAATAGAGGGGTAGGGAAAGTCTAAAGTACAGTGAGGCATATCAAGATAAAAAAATAAATAAAACCAAAGGGCTTCTGAGGTGAAAGGGAGATTGGTCCAGGGAGGGGAGAGAGAAATCAGCCAAGTGTATCACTTTAATGAAGTATCATGACTCCCTCACTGTTGCTCTGTCCTCCTCTTCCTCCTCCCGACTCTCCCCCGACGCCACGGTGTCAACTCGACGGGGAAGGTGTTGCTGTCGTCTGCAGCCTGTCGTGGCAGAAATTCGGAACTAATTTGGGGAAACATGACCCGGGGTCTAGAGGGCCTGAAATGGATTATGGGGGGCGGGTAATGTGATTCTCAAGCGTTTCCCCTGAAATTAAAGAGTGCCTTGGTGTTATTAATACACATGAGATAGAATCAATATTCCCCATCTATTGCTCAATGTTCACATTGTCGCCATGTCAAATCTGCTATTGATATACTTCACTCCGGTCCCCATTCTCCTTCTAAAGCTCCAAATATTTCTCAGTTTAAATAATAATGATAATAATACATGTTGAATTGTATAATAATAATAATAATAGTAACAGTACATCATGATAACAAAAAATGAGTGTAAAGGAATTAACATAATTAACTATTACTGTACATCTTTCTTTTGCAAATCTAAATCTAATTCTCCTCTCCTCCATTATTTCTTTTTCAAACAGCAACAGGCAGATCAGTTTCCCAAAATCCTGCCTCTATAATTATAGCCAAGCTGTATAAAAGGCAGCCAGCTCCCTCTCCTCTCTCGCCTATATGTTGTGAACATGTCTGTGTGTGTGTGGTTCAGCTGTGCATGACCATGTGAGGCCATGATTGGATGCTCTTAAGGAAGTGAAGCGTTACGCCAGCGTTACAAGAGGGACACAGAGATAGAATTAGGAAAAAAATAGAAACAGAATGAGAATGAACGGGAGAAAAAAAATGCAAAATGAGGAGAGGGAGAGACATGGAAAGCCACTTTAAATCAAGCACCTTTTAATCAGCCCGCTCACAATGGGGGACATAAAGATAACAAGGCAGAGAGAGGATCCTGTTGGCTCTCTAGACAGCTAAAGTCACAGATTTATGGCTAGCTAGGGAGAGTCCTCTCAACCATGTTTAAGCCAAGCTCCTGGCAATAGGGATTATACTGGCAAGGCCATCTCCAGGCAAGTTATGAATTTATCTGGATGTTTTCCTCTCCCAACCTCAAGCACAGGCAGGTTGCTGTGTCTCTCTGTCCTTCAACAACACCTGAAAGGAAGGATGCAGCTTCAGATGCACTTATGCGAAAGAAACAATAGCAATATGTACCAGTGATAGACACTACATTGATAACAATAATATAACAGAATGTTTGATAGTTTCAGTACTAATGAGATGTAAACCACAATAAAAGCACACTAGGAAATAGGGAAATTCAGTTGTATTAACAAGCATGCTCCCTTCCTGGCTCCCCGTGGCTTTTGTGCAGGTCTCCCAAGGCATGCTAGTCTGCCAGATCACCCCTGGTGGAGGCTGCAGCCAACAGGGACAAGAACACTCATAAACATGTGTCCTTCACCACTTCCACTTGAGTGATGCACTCCTGGCGACCTGTTCCGAGTGCTTACAAAGACGTTGGGTGCACACAGAAGCCGGTGTGGGGTCCCCAAGTACCTCTGGATTTAACTTGCCTTCTTTACTTAATATGTATCAAGATGAGATCATTCCTTTACCCTTATTTATTTTATTTGTGTGTTAACATTAAAACTATTGCCTTAAAACTATTCAGCTATATTGCCCAGCCTTAGATACACTACATAGCAAGTCATGTACCGTTAAATTAACTGTTTTGGTGTACCCACTTTCTGTTAACCTATCAAGTGTTCTTCAGAAGATTTTGTCTAATTTTTACATTTTAACAATCCAAAGAAAAAAGCTTTAAACTTGTTGGAACCAGGTGCAAGTTTCATAACATAGATACTACTGTTTCCTTCTCATAATGCAATACCCTGTGGTTGCATTGCATTATCCGTACTGAGACAAAAGTCACCAGCGTGTAAGCCCAAGGCTCAATTGCTTTCCCAGTTCACCTCTGATCATTTGTATGCATATTGAGTGACTATAATGGTACTGACTGCGCCAAATAAACTACACTCTGGAAAATTGGTATTATTAACAAGACTGCAGTCCACGCTAGGATCTGTGTGAGACTGTATATGGACATGGTAGTGCATTAAGGCAAATGCTAAAATAAGCATGCTAGCATGCCCACATGACAATATTAATATGACTATTATAATGTCGGGAATCATGAACTCGACCCAAATGCAGAACTCAACACACAGAAAAGGAAGGTTTAACAGAATTTTTAATTTAATTTATTGTTACAGTTCCCGTCTGTGTTGGTGTGGGAGGCTTGGTGAGGATCCAGGGAGGTGATGCCGTGTCTGGCTGCAGCAAGGGAGGATTTCAGGTGGGGAATCCAGGAGCTGTTTGACTGAGGCAGACTTGGCAGAGGCACTGGGCGTGACGCAGAACAGGTGTGGTGGCTGACTGACCATGTAGAGGCTAAAGGAGCTGAGCATAGGGTCAGGAGATTGTAGGTGGATATCAGGCTGTGTTGAAATGGATGCTGGCATTTCTGGCAAGTTTGAGATGAGGACTAGAGGCACCAGATGTCGATGAGTTGAGAGTACCAGAAGAACACTGGAAGCTTGGAGATAAGGTTTGGTTGAGGCAACTACCATGAGTGATGGCAGAGTGATCTGGTGAAGACTGGACAAGAAACATAGGTGAAGGGTAAAACGAAGGAGCCACAAAGAAAGGACCGTGGTACTGCCAGGATCCTGACACTCATGTTTAGCAAGTGCTGTATTTACCACGGTCACCATTTTAGTTTAGAACGTTGGGATGCAAAATTTAGCAAATTTAGCTCAGGACTGTGTCATGACTACTGGATAATTTCTAATTTTGGTCTGATGACTGAAGGACACATTTTGTAATCTGTGATGGTGGATTTTGGAGTGGGTGCTGCTTTGACAGCGCAAAACTATCGTGAAATTATCTCAATGAAGTCTTGCATCAATGGACAAGAGTAATGAAAGTATACTATGAAACAACATGATAGCTGTTTTGTGAGCTGTAATGTTTGATGTCTCTGCAAGACACTTGTGCAAAGGACATGGTTATGTAAGTAAGCAAGGCACTTTTCAAGCTGCATCAGGCAGAAATCTGGAAAGGATCTCCTCCCTGTTCTACATGACAAGATGCACCTCAAACACCTAAAGTTAGTCAAGCCAAAAGTCAGTATTATTTTGTGGCTGGAATTGGAATTTGGCCCTACTCTTCCCCTCTGTGGAACCCCCAAAATTTAATCACATGTTCCTTGTCCCATTATCAACATTTCCTGAAAATTTCAGCAAAATCCGTTCATAACTTTTCAAGTTATCTTGCTAACAAACAGACAAACAGACAAACAGATAAACGCAGGCGAAACTAGAAAAGCACTCAGAGAGTGCAGACCTCCGCCAAGCAACTCATGTCCACCCATTATTGCTGGTTAGAATGACAAATAATAATATTAATAAAAAAAGTAGCTCGGTTGTATAACGTGACGTGAAATTTCTAGACCGCTGATTGGTCGGAGCCAACTGTCACTGGTGAGCAACTGTGTATGTACGTATGTAGTCCACATGCCGTTACCAGCAGCTCAGAGCAAACTTTGAGAAACTACACTAATGTGCAAAACTTCTGTGTGCCCGGGGATTCATTCCAATACATTTGATCGGACCAGAGACGTCCTGGAGAACAAGGACACAAATTATCACTTTTGTGTCCTTTTCCACCGGATCGCTGCTGTTTCAGCAGCGCTTCAGTGTCCTTCTACACAACTGACAGCCGCACACGATAGCCCCGCCCCCCAGCTGCTCCGGCCAGGGTCGGTGGAAACGCGAACATAACC
>OMNN01031968.1:0-11055 GCA_900302755.1 Chromis chromis | reverse complement strand
CAAACACTGCCATGTGTACGAAAGGGTAGGGAAAATATTACATACAAGTATAGTTTTTCATGTGGGTAATAATTTAACACTGAATTACCTAGTGAAACAATTTAGGAGAAACGTTTATTTGGTGTCTTTCCAAAAGTAGGATTAGTGGGTTGATATCATGTTTTGTCTTTGTGCAAAGTACTGGGTGTTCCAGTTGTGCAGAATTGGAGCTCAACATACACTATATTGCCAAAAGTATTGGCCCTCCCCTCCAAATAATTTAATTCAGGTGTTCCAATCACTTCCATGGCCACAGGTGTATAAAATCAAGCACCTAGGCATGCAGACTGCTTCTACAAACATTTGTGAAAGAATGGGAAATGGGAAAGAATATAGTGTATTTCTGGGCCTGAAGTGGCCCAGGTTTCATATTATGGTATAAACTCACTCTGCTTCTCTCACACACACACCACAGTAAACAGCATCTGCACCCCAGCAGTAAATGCACACCACAACCACAGACACCTCGCTTCTTAGTTTCTGTTCCATCTTCCCCTGGTTCAGTATGCAGCAGACAGCTTTATCACTGCTCTTATGCAACAATAAAGAATGAAACTAGACTTGGACTGTAAAAAGTAATTTAAGGAACCTATCCCCACCTAATTAACTGTATGGTTATAAGGTACAAAAGTCTAATTTACTGATTTAGATCAACTAATTAGGTTGCAAACATTATTTAGATGGGTTGTCCTGACCTAATAATGTTGGTAATTGCATCAACTTAATATTGTGTGTAGTTTAAACTCAATTCAAGTTGAGGTAACTTAATGAAATTGGCTTGATAACTTCATTTTTCTTTCTCTTAAGTTCAGGATTTCAAGTCTTATTCCCTACTTAACATTGTTGGACAATTTCAGATGATTCAAAATGGAAATTAAAAATACCTTCAAATGTAGAGAAAAAGCTAATTCCCCTAACTCAATGTAGTTTGTTTAACCAACAAACTACATCGACATTTTTTACAGTGTAGTTTTGTTAAGCTAAAATGCAACTTCCAAGTTAGAAACCCCCTGTTGCTTCTCATGTTCAATATGCACGCTGCAGATCTCATGACTTCATTACAGCCGGTCAATCAGCGCTATCTGTGGCCGTCACTTCCTGTGGGTATAGAGAGTGTGACACTGACAGTGTTTGTCCTTAGAGACTCTACCGACCCCGTCATTAAGGTCATGTTTGCGAGAAAGCCTAGAGAGTGGTTAATGTTTGGTTAACCACTGTCTAAACTCCTGATAAGCCCCTCAACATCCACCTGAGCCCTGCGGTTTGTTAATGGCGCAGGGTCTCTAGATAATAGCACCGGAGTGAGTTCGTCCTTGCTGAGGCACGTATGCTTGTGTTCAGCTGTCACGTTTGGCAGGTGTGTGATGGCTGAGATAGGAGCTGAGCACAGATATATGTCCTGAATAGTCAGAGAAGAGACTCCCATCGTCTTTCTTTGTCTAAACTAAACCACACTGAATCAAATCTTAACCCTCAAACAGCCTGTTAAAGAGGTGTGAACAGTAAGACTGGCCAAAATGTCCTCACTTCAATAAAATGTTCCCACTCTGATGGCCTAAAACTACGGTTCTCACTAATTTCGCCATACAAGCACCCACACATGCACCCTTGTGGTTAATACAGTGATAGAAGAGATTGCATGGGCAGGTGTGGGCCTGGTTTAACACTGTGGGATGCAAAGATTAGGATGCTAGAGGATGATAGAGATGATCTCCTATCAGAGAATCTCTCACATCCCTTCATAATAAACCAGTGTTCTATGAGCTCTGACTGCATAACAGACCCATCACGCTGCTTCATATTACTTAATATTTGTACGGAGGCAGCCTTTGAGAATGAATCGAAATGAAACAGAGTTGGCCTAAAGTATCTTGTTAATAAACTGTAATCAGTGGTGGAAGAAATACTCAGATAAATGTATTGGAGTAAAAAGTAGAATATCTCATTCCTCTGAAATGTTGTGAAGTAGAAGTATAAACCAAGAGAAAATCAAAATGATCTACAGAAGTATATATCTATAAACTGCCTCAGTGGGCTTCATAATGTATACGTCATATGACACATTTCCAGCCTTAGACCCTCAGTTAGCATCAGTGGTGTTATAAAGTCCTTTCAGATTGGCAGTTTTCCTCTCATGAGTGTTTGAAATGGGTTTTGTGCCATTCTCCTGTCACTTCATTGATGAAACTAGAAATGTTACTGATTCATAACTTCTGAATTTCTTGAAAAACTACAACAGCACTGATGCATCAGCAAATCTCAATAGGAATTTATAAAAGTGATGCTGACCTTTTCCCTGATATACATTTTACTTTTAGCAGCAGGTGTCACAAATAACATTTGTGAAGCCCATGAGGCAACACGAACAAAGAATTATAGCATGAAGAATGATTGTATGCATTATATGTTAACAGAGAGAACTGATCAGCCAGCAACCAACAGGCTACAAAATCTCCTAGCTGCTGAAAACCCCACCAGATGGGGACGTTGTTGCTCAGGGCATTAATAATAAGACAATAGTGAGTTCAGCTGACTTTCCAGGAGACACGTGAAAAGTGCTGGAGTGAAGCGCCTGATATTAACACTGCTGATTCAGATTGCTGATGATTAGAGAAAAAAAGTTGAATATTGCAGCTTACTTTGTTTATTTGAATTTGATTGTGTGCATTATTGAGTGTGGCTGTTGAGTGAAATGAAATAACAGCTTGAAGGGCACTGATTAGATTATGCTAACGGCCCTGTATCACATTTTACCATCAATTAGGCCTGGATGCAATTACAAAATTAGGGCTAATTTTGTTTTCCTGTTGATTAAAGTGAGAGTTATGGGGAGAGACGATAGCAGTAGAAAGTAATGTTTTTACAAGTGGAAGATGGATTGTTTTACAAGCAGCAGAGGGAGAGACTGGAGGTGGGAGGGCCAGGCCGAGCGGGGGAGTGTAGACGTCACATCTGTTCCTGCCACTCCCTTGGGGGCCCGGGAGCATGGGAACCTTCACCAGCCCCAATAGTTGCAACAGGCTTTGCAAAGTGCATTTCATTTATCAATCTAAAAGGTAGATGAAGTTATACAGGGGCCTGACTGCATTGTACTGGGGCAGTGAAAGATGAATGCTGCGAGCCTCGCTCCAGCAAGCATCCAGTCGTGAGATAAAATAAACTCAGCGTGGTTAGCCTTTGAGTAAGGAAAATAAAAGCATCTGTCATCAGTATTTCATGCATGCGGCGTGTTCAGTCTGTGTAAATACATCCAATAAAAGTATCTCTTGAATCTGGGGCTTCCTGTCTGCGGCTTGTGGCCTGCACCATGCTCAGTTTGCCAAGGAGGGTTTTGAGTTTCCCTCACTGTCATGTCCTGTGTTGGCCCCCCAGAATGGTGACCACCACACTTTAATAAGCCATTTCACAGGGGTCAATTCCCCTTTCTCCACGGCGTCAGCTGGGTCGCCCCATTCACCCTCTTCACCCTTTCCTCACCCAGGCTCCCCCATTGGCATGTGTTCAACCCAGCGTTGTTTACTGGACGGAGCATTTAGAGGGGTTAGCATTTCACCATGGCAGCTGTTGGCACCATGTGCCTCCCCCTCGGGCGGCTGGCCGACGGCACGCAGGCCACTGCTTCACACACCCTCCAGCATCCCCCTGAGGACCCTCCCCTCCCTCCTCTCACCCCTTCGCTTGGCCTTGGTTGAAACCAGTAGCCTTGATCGGGTATCAGATACCAGTTTAATGTGAAGACACAGTTCTGGCTTTAATTGATGGCCTCTCAGTCTGCAGACAATGTAGCTTGAGCCTGGAGAGGTAAATTTGGTGTCAGCAAGGAGGATGTGTACTCTATATACAGTATACAGTATCAGACATGTTCAGACCAAATTCATTCTAGTGCAACAGCTAATGTCATGTCTGTCATTGGCAGGATTAACGGCTCCTGTCATTGCATTTTCCATGTCACCTCTTTCCTTGATTGGCTGGACAACTGTGACCACCAGTAGGGTTCAAGGAAAACACCAATGTAAAGTTTCAGTTTGTAGAGTTTTAAGCATGTCTTAAACACACTGCAATGAAGTTTTGTCCAAACATTCAGGATCTCTGGAGGATGAATCCTTATGATTTTGGTGATCTCCAGACTTTTGCTCTAAAGGGCCACCAACAGACTGACATATTTTTTGTTTAGTGCCATGTCTCCACAAGTATGTGATGGATTTCCATGGCATTTGGTGCAGACTATGTGTCTTAGTTGATATACTGTATATAGGTTTTAGGTGAAATATCTTGACAGCTATTTTGCTGGATTGCTGCAAAATTGTGCACAGACTTTCATGTGGGTACGGTGCAGTGGTTAGCACTGCCGCTTCACAGCTGGAAGGTTCTGGGTTCAGCCGGGGCCTTTCTATGTAGAATGTGTACGTGTCTGCGACTGCTCTGGTTTCCTCCCACAGTCCTAAAGCATGCATGTTGGGTTAAATGGTGATTCCAAATTAGCAGTAAGTGAGAATGTGAGCATGCATGTTTTTTGGTCTCTTTGTTTCAGCCCTGTAATAGACGACCTGCTTAGGTTGTACTCCACCTTTCACCTTTTTCAGCAGGGAAAAGGCTCCAGCCCTCCACAACCCATCACAGGATAAAGCAGGTATAGATAATGGGTGGTTGGATGGATTCATAGAAAATAAAAAACTTTGGGATCCCCTAAGATTTCATCATTATCAGATCAAACTTTTAATTTGTCCAATACTTTGGTTTTTGAACAAATACCTGCAAAAAACCCAAATCAGCTTCAGTACATGCTATATGCAGTTTAGCAAAGGCTAACAACATGATAAATTATGATGAGACCATTTTGCTTTTAGTACTACTGTGCAAAAATACATCCTAACACAGTCATTAGCATGTGTAGACTGAGTCCAAAATCACTCCCTCATGACTCCCTATATTAGAGACACTCAATAATTAGTGCAATAGTGACCAGTAAATTGAGATTTACTCACTAATCATTATAATTTTGTGTCATCACTGACAGCTTTATTATGTAAAATGTAGATAAATGCCAAGTGGAATTGTTTGCATACATTTTCGAGGGCACTCTAAACAAGAAAGACATTCAGACACTTGGCAGACAGTAAATATAATGCACTATACTGTATAGTAAAGATGAAAACATAGTATTGTTTAGGAACACAAGAGAGAGACATGATGAAGTTCACATAACAAGAGAAGACAAATGTTTTCTCTGTCAGCTTAAAATGTGAACAGATGTTAAGATAAAAATGAAGCTACAAGGAAGATGAACTGAGAGAACAAGTGATATACTAAGATGTAGACAGGAAAGACAAAAATATCTGACTTATGTTTGTGGCATTTACTTCTGCCAATCAGATGTGGCAAGCTAATCAGCCAATAAACCAGTCAGCAATTTCTGGCTGACTAGTTGTCACCCTCTGCTGTGATTCAAGGTGACACGCAAGAGAGACACAAACAGACACATACTCTGAGATCCAAACATGTTCGTGACGTTGTGCATTCAGCTAACCCGTCGTGACTGCGGCTCTGTGATTGGCAGACGGCTGTGTTTTTGGAGAGACGGGGGAGATTGTGAATGTTGGTAATCTCGTCCCACCCTGCCCCAGAGTGTAGTGAGTCTTGGGAGAGCTGTGTGGAGAAGCAAGGTCAGGGTGACAGTTGTCAGACCCCCATCCATACCATTTGGATGGAAAGTGATACCACAGACAGCTGAGGCTGCTTCTGTCACTCTCAGGGTTAATTTGGAGCGTCTTAACATTCACTTTGCTCTGGACGGATTTGTAATGAACGTGGAACTGGGGGGTAAATGGAAATCTCAGCATCTGTGTCTACTTACCTCTCCCTCTCACACACACATGCATGCTGAGTTACAGTCAACATCTCGAGGCCACAGAACAAATTCCTGAGGTTGTCTTGTAACCACAAAGTCATGCGGTGCCCATAACTCTTTCAATCATGGTCACTAGGGCATGGTCCGTCACTCTCCTCCATACGTCCCACCACACCCACGCACTCATGATTAGAGCCCCTTGGTGAATGTTTTCCTCCTTCACCAGTCAGGCTGCGTATCAGGTGTGCCCTAAAATAAAAGAGGGGAACTGAAAAAAGGCTCTTGGGTCATCAGATATTTCATCTTCAGATGTTTCCACACACGACTTCAGCACCAGTATGTGGATACGAGGAGGTATAAATGGAACAGAGTGAGCCGCAGCATGTTAATTAGTGATACTGCACAGTACAGAGTGAGTATACAGTTTCCCTGTAGATGTTGGTTTTATGATTTGCAAGGTTATGTGTCCCACTTGAGTCATATTGCATGAATAAACAAAAATGTGCAGGTGCATTAAAGACCAGTAATGTTCATTACTAAAAGGTTCTTCCACCTTATTACTGCTTTGATGTTGTTTTCAGCCATGGTAGCCAAATAGCTGCAGAGATAGGTTGGCTCACCACTTTGATCAAGACCACAATTTTTAATGGATTACCAAGAAATTTTGTACAGAACTTATAAATCGTATGCACTTTGGTGATCCCCCTGACTTTTTATCGAGTACCACCAGCTGGTCACAATTTTCACTTATTTAGGGGATTATCTCCACATATAATAAATGGACTGACATAGATTTGGATATACAAACATTTACCTCACCATTAATAAGACTTAGACTTAGTCTTAGACAGACTTTGTTCATTCATTCAGTACACACAAGTGCACACAGAACAAAATTCCATTGCAATTAGCTCAGCACAGATTGAGAAATATAAAAGTATATATTAAAATATACGGTAATCAAAACATAAAGCAAAAGTGCTACATGGTGCAATAGTAAAAAATTGTAAAAGTGACCTGTGGAGTTAACAATAGTGCAAAAAAAAAAAATTCTTGTATATAATGAAAAAAGTAATTGAAAAGGTATGGAAGAGTGCACAAAAGACATAGTATCCAGTATAAGAAACATGGTATCCAGTATGAGCGGCATATTTGTTATGCATAATTATGTATAATTTTAAGCCTTAATACAATTGCCAATTGTGTTTAAGCCTCAGTACAGTAAATTAGCAATAGAGACCAAAACAATTTTCGTACCAGGCTGTAAACATGCTTATTTCTGCTGTAAAGTTGGGCATTTTAACATGGAGGTCTATGGGGATTGATTTGCTTTTAGAGCCAGCCTCAAGTGGCCATTGGAGGAACTGCAGTTTCTGGCACTTCGGAGTCAATTGCTGAGCCTTAATGCAGCCTCAGAGAGCAAGTATGGCTGTAGACCCTTAGTTGTGTATCTGTATTAATAAAACTGTATTCACACACATAAAATCTGAGACCAGGAAAGGACATCATCAGTAACAAAAGGCCAGGTGGGATATATCATAGCATATACTGAATAGGTAAATTTTACTGTAATTGCTATGATTGTGGGTACACAAATACATCGCCAGTATGCTCATTTTTCATTTTATTACAGCTTAAAGTAGGTTAGATACCTTTCAGATTGCTTTCTGCCCTGTTAATCCTCATTGTTGCTGTCCAGATCTCTGTGTTTAGACACTCTAATTGGTTCACTTGACTATTGACAGTGTATAAACACTCTTTGTGTATCCCCAAAACTTGGCCCGCTATCAGGGAGAAAGCATACTGGTATCCATTAGTGTCCATTAGTACCAGCATCAGTGATGTATGCGAAAGAGAGATGTCATTATTCATCATCACTACTCTCTCTACAGTGCGGCACTCAAACCAGTGTTTGATTAGTTATGACAGAGAAGAAAAGCTAGACTGCACTCAAAGCTCTTCTAAGACTAATAGAGAGTCCAGTAGTGCACACTTTATTGTGGAGGTTTTTGTCTAACATTTGCACATGTGTAGTCAGAAATTCATCCACAGATGCTGGCAGAAACCTCAGTTAATAAAGTCAACACAAGGTCCAGACGCTGGACCCTGAACCCCATTTGTCTTTGGAGCAAAAGAAGGGGGAAGAAGAATAATGGTGGTGATGGTGGTGATGGGGAGGGAGGTGGGTGGTTGAATCTTCTTTCTCTCTGTTTGCCTCTTGTTTACATTCCACACCCCCAAAGCCCCTAACCAGAGCTCCAGCACCTAATCTCATCAGTAAATTTCCCGGCTGAACAAATATCTCCTCCATTCTCACACTTTGTCTTCATGTGCGTGCGCGCACACACACACACACACACACACACACACACACACACACACACACACCTAACCAAACAGTCATCATACTTTGGGGAAGTGTCACCCGTCTGCTGATGACTGTCTCCTCGTACAGCGGATGATATTTCACGAAGTGAAAGACACTTTCTGACTCACACAGCATCCTACTGTACTGTTTCCCCTCTAACCGGGTGATCCCCAAAATACTTCACAGATCTCTGTGATCTCTTGTAGCTGATGGATGTCTGCATCTTTCCTGAGAAGCACAGCACAGTGAGACGGCACAAATGTCGAGAGTTAGTTAGCAAAAAGTGCCACGAACTAGGGAAGCCAAACTCTGGCCTCAGTTGTTTAACTGCATCAAAGTAGCAAAATCACACAGAGAGTGAACATCAGCAGAGGATGCACAGTGCATCAAGAACAATGCCCGACAGCCACAGAGGAACAACAACACAACAAACAAAGCTAAAACAAGCTAAGATAAAACCCCAGAAGACAAAAAATAAAAAATAAAAATATATGTGCTGCTTGTTTATTAAAGAGAGAATCTCTTCCGGTCCTCAAATGACTTCTTCAACAAACATCACACCCCAGAAACTTTTACTTTCATCATGCTAAAAATAATTCTAATGTTGGATCGACTGTTGAATAAGATACACACATGCACACGCCCCCACACTATAAATGTCCCTGAATTCAGACAGGAGCTGTCTGGATTGGTGTGTGGGAAGAAGGTAGACAACGCTAAGTGGATTAGAAGGGAGATGTGTCCAAAAGGTCGTTTCATCTGTGTGTGTGTGTGTGTGTGTGTGTGTGTGTGTGTGTGTGTGTGTGTGTGTGTGTGTGTGTGTGTGTGATGTGTGTGTGTGTCATGCTTTCACTTTGAACTTCACCAACACTGAGACCTCAGTGAGGGGCGCTGAGCGCAGCAGGGGGTCGGACGGGCAAATCCTGTGACACTGATAGCTTTAGTCTGTATCAGTTTCACTCAGTGCAGCAGAAGGTACTCAGAGTGATTAGTCACACGCAGCTAATCCATAAAATATACGGACATGTTGGCAGTTAATCAATGAATAGCCACATAACTGTACATGGTAAACCTTGGCCCTTGTACATTTGAATATTAAGAAAATGGAGAAAAATGCAGACAGCTCTGCAGAAGAGGTGTTATTAGTTTGTGTGTTGTGTAAAATATGTCAAACCTGAAGCTTTGTACAGGATTATGCCTTGTGCTAAAATTATTTTTTGGTGCAGCCCTCGTTCACGTGCACATCCAAGTATTATTTAAATAATGTCTTAATGTTGTGAGTGATGACAGATTTCTTTCTTTTTAAAAAAAGATTATGTTCTACTGGAAAGTGAGTTAAATCATCACATCAACATTTTCTGTTTGGTGATCTCTGATCTTCCTGTCATTTTTATTGTGTAAAGTATAAATAAAAATATAACCCTATTTTAAAAAACAACAACAACAAACAAACAAAAAAAACAAAACCAATTCTTAGTCACATTTTGAGAACAATTTTGAAACAGAACAGAACACCAGAACTCTTTTCTACTTGGATTAGGCTATCTACCAATATTTTTAATATTTGTGGTGCAGCTTGTCATACCTGCTTCATGTTTAAAAGTATTTTGTTTGTTTTGTGTTGTATTATTTAGACATGCAACTAGATACAGTTCAGGAAATATCACTAGTTGACTTCTGCATCACCATTGTTTTGTTAATTTGTGCTCAATATTTCAGATTCTGAATCATTAACATGATGAGAAACAAAAGTGACAAATTCAGGCTTCCTTCTTTAATAGTTTCACAGATATTGCTGTTCAAACATAGTCTCAAATTTCAAATTGTGAAAATGTCTGCTGAAAGGCGTTTAAAAAAATAATAATCTCAGAACGTACTTGATATAGCAATCTAAAATTTAACAAAATACCATTTTAAATATCCATAGTTTATGATAAAAAAAAAAGTCAAGCAAATCAGAGATGGTTGAGCAGAAGACCCCTGATGATTTGAAATGGAATAATCCTAAAGAGACATTAGTGACATTTGAGACATAGATGAGAGTAAAGAAGTTTAAATCCAAATTTAGATGAAAACATGATGAAAATTTCAAGAAAATCACTGAAACGGTACATGTGAATCAATGTTATGCATATAATAAAGAATAAATATATTAATAAAACAAGATTAATAAAAATCATTATTTCTGTGGCACCTTTTCAAAACTTGAGTTACAAGGTGCTTTTCAAAAATAACAGAAACAATAAAATAAAAAAATCTAAAATTACAAACAATAAAACATACACTGATCAGCCACAACATTATGACCACTGACAGGTGAAGTGAATAACATTGATCATATTGGTGCTATATGGTGTTCTGATGGAAAACCTTGGATTTTAACATCCGTGTTGATGAGACTTAGACACCCAAATAAACATTGTCCCAGAACAAGCACACTCCCTCATGCAAATGGCAATCCCAAATGTCACTGACCTACTCCCACAGGAAAATGCACCCCACCACATGGCAAAAACATCAAACAATCAGGAACATCTTGAGGAACATGGCAATGGCCCAAGATGTTGATTTGACCTCCAAACTTTCTAGACTCCATTCTGATCAAGCATCAACAGGATGCAGTGGAACAAGTTGGATTGACAGAGGCCCCACTGCACAAGCCAGAGTACCCAAAGGATCCACTGCCAACGTCCTGGTGCCAGACCCTATAGGACACCCTGAGAGGTCCTCTTGTCTATGCCCAATGGTTCAGAGCATTTTTGACCACATAAGGGGGACCAACACAATATTAGGCAGGTGG
>OMNN01031962.1:0-10712 GCA_900302755.1 Chromis chromis | reverse complement strand
CATACTATATTGATTCAAACCTTCATGTTTGTTATTGTATTTGTATAATTAATGTCCAAGGGGACTGTAGTCAATTTAATATTCAAGCAGTAAGAAAATTGAATTAAAAATGTATGTATGTAATTGCAGTTCTTCAGCAAAAACACAATAATATATTATACCGAGGACCAAAGATTGCAAGCTTAAGGAAATTTTAGTCATTTTCAGATGTGGTATGCATAAAAACTTTGCAAAAGTTTCATATAGAATACAGATTTTGCACAACCTTGATTTGTTTAAAATAACCACCAACAAAACCTTTCTGGGAACCTTGGCAGGTTTTTAGATAATTCAGTCACCAAAATAATATATTTCTCAGGACAGTTATTTTACTTCTTGCAATCTGAGTGTAATTAAGTCCTTTTCCCTGCCTGTCAAAGACAAAGCATCTGATGAAGGACGAGATGACTATAAGAACAGTTAAGACTATCCTGTTCTTGAAGAAAAATGATTTTTATGGCTTTCGCTGTGCTCATTAAAATTCTATGAAACTGCAATAATTCAGATAAGAACACTTTCAGTCCTGGTATGGACTATATAAAGATACACAGGTTACATCCTGAAAGGGCTATTAGGGGTTTGATTGATACTAACAAGCACAGAGAGAATTTGTTACTGACTGACTCCCTTGTGGAAATAATCTACAAATCTCTCAGTGCCTGGTTACATTGGATCCCTTGAGTTGCACCACTCACTATCTCCCAGTTCTGCAGGGTTCTCCATGCTCAAAGAGAGAAACAAGATTTCATTTGTGTGTTTGTGTGTCAGTGTGCCTAAAGTACACCCTTTAGCCAGAACATTAAAATCGCTGACAGGTGAAGTGAAAAACAGTGCTTATCTCATTACAATGCAATGCTCAACTATGAAACCTTGGTTCCAGCATTCATGTTACTAGACAGGTACCAACAACCAAAACATTGTTGAAGACCAAGCACACCCCCCATGGCAACAGCAGTCCCCAATGCCCACCAGCAGGACATTGCACCCGGCCATAGAGCAAAGAAAAATCCCTGGAATTGCTTTAGGAACACAAGCAAGACCTCATTTTGTTTACCTGCAAACTCACCAGATCCCAATTCAATCAAGCATCTGTGGGATGCACCAGAACAAGCCCGATCCACAGAAGCCCCACTCTGCAACCCACAGGACCCAAAGGATCCACTACCAATCTCCTGGTTCCAGAAACCACAGACTCGTGGATAAGGCCTGGTGGTTAAAAGCTGCACCTACACAATATTAGGCAGGTGGCTTTAATGTTGTTGCTGATTGGCGTATAGGCCATACTGTGACACTGAACTTATTCGGGAGCCAGCTCATGACAGAGGTTTGTGAAAGCTTACTGACAAAAAAGCATTTCTATGTATTAGTTTCCCTCCACTCAGTGATAAATGACACATCCTGAGGGAATGAAAAGGATTCCTGGTGCACAGAGCAGACTCAACAATGTTTGCAGAAAAAGACATTCTACCCCAAAGATCCTACCTACAGAGGATAACAATGGGCCAAATACTGGCCTATTTGAGAGAGAAATGACACTTTGCATCACACTCACATTCTCTGATGCTTCCTTAAGTTGCATCTAGACCAACACATAGTAGACTTACAGTGCATACACTTGCTTTAGTGTAAGAAGAAAAAAATGATACATCTGTTTGCCAAATTGTCATGCTAATCTCACACTAGTCTATTTTTAGTCAAGGGATGCTATTAGTCAGTTGGCATTTTGCTCCACACTAAAATATCTAAGGCATTTGTGGTTTGCAGAAGATGAATCCTAATAACCTCAGTAATTAATAAAGCACCCAGTTCTATCATCAAGTCTAAATTTTCATTTGTAACACTCATTACTGGCGTGTAAACACTAGCGTTGCTATTGCGAGCTTGTTAGGAGGATGACAAAAGAATTTCTCTCAAAGAATGCCACAGAGCAGGGCTGCAATCTCTTACTTATTTCATATTTTTTGGAAATACAGAATACAAAATGTATTTTTTTTTCACAAAAAACATTTTATCCATTAACTTTGCACGCTATGAATTGAGCAGCTCATTCAAACTGAACAACTTGGGTGCAAATACTTGATACAGATGACTGAAAGTGACTTTGATGTTGAGGATTACAAAAGTCTCTTTCATAGCATATTCTCATCATCTGCTCCTGATTTCTGGCTATAGAAAGTTAATTGCTCACTCAGCTGAACAGACTTTCCCATCAAACACATGCAACAAAACAGACCCTGCATCATAATACTGTTTCATACAGCAAGAGACACAGTGTCTCTCAGCATAATATTAAATGTAATTGCATTAAAAAAAAAAGCATTTTCACAGGGCTGACTGTCACAGTCTGTACACCAAAGGTCATTCTCAAGCCTGCATATTGCCTTTCGCTGTCCAGTTATGAGGGGACTATCTACTGTAGAGCTCAACAATTTGCCATGAAGTGTTGTGCTTTCTGAGATTCACTAATTGGCTCAATAAATTCTGCCACCATAGCACACAACTCATTAATGCTGACACAGACTTCTAATTAGTTAAGTGGGGGCACAGAGCCAGCAGATAACTTGAATACTTATTATTTGTGCCTTTTGAGCAACTATGATAACATTTCATTATCTGCACTAAACACAACACCTACATAAATTATATGTTATGCACACACCATTCAGACGGCATGTTACCTTCAGTGACAGCTTGTGGCAATTTATCATTAAATGTGAGACGCAGCGATAGCGCAGATCAGAACATGGCAATCACCTGCCACGAGGAGAGCGTGTCGATTTGAGTTCTACACCAGGTAAAAACAAAGAGCCAGGACATCAAACGCAATAAAAAATTTTTTTTTAAAAAAAAGACTCTTCATACCCAGCACATCAAAGAGGTTAATCATCTACCTTGGCTAAACATCAGCTTTTTTATCCTATACATACTATTTTATCCTCATTTTAGCTGACATCCTCATTAAACAACTGCTTGCTTATGGATCTATTCTAAAGAACATATGGGGATTATCAACTTGTCATTTCATGCACCAGGTTCTTCCTCTTGAGGATCAATAAAGTTATTAATTATAGGAATGAAGTGGGCTCCATTAAAGGGTTTCCTTTGTTTAAAGGAGACCCTTTATACTTCTACAAACTTATCTTGTTGTGCTCAGCAGTGTCAGGAACAGAAAAGGAATAGTGGCCTATAGAGCTGACAACCATAGGAAAGAATTAAATTGTGAAAACCCTTGTGGATATCATTTGGACATACTGTTTTTGGTAATGCAGCTTTTGGTTTTTATTATCTTAGCCATTGTTACAGTCTGCCTGAGGACCTGAGAGCAGCTGAAAGCGTTGATACTGATTAGAATTATTTATTTATTTTATCTAATCACTACTTTTTATCATCTTCATGTTTTAAAATGTTCCTTTCCTTTCCCTTTCATTGATTTCCTTTTTTCTGGTCAAGCTGTCTTATGGTTTCCATTTGATCGCTACGATTATCAACTCGTCAGTCATCCTGTAAAGCACTTTCAACTCTGCTGCATCTATACATAGGTTCCTGATTAGTGAGGCAGGCTCAGAGTTAGAAATGTGCTGAGCCTTACTATAAGTAAACACTTATATGTAAAGCAGTTTAGTGGGCTAAAGGTTGAAACTACACAAGTTATTACAGTCCCAGATTGAGCACATGACTGCAAGACAAACAATAATAGCATCTCTCACACAGTTTCAAAAAACATTGCGTGCCAGAAGCAGGAGTAGAGGTTTCAAATGCCCCGATTGTTTTCAGTGTCTTAACATAAAATAGTGCTCAAGGCATCCCAATGCTCCAAACTTGACTGGGTGAATTAATCACATCTGTAAAACAAGCTTAACAACAAACCGTCCCTGTGTTGTGTAAAAGTCAAGAATGAGACGGATACATTATTAGTTTAAAATAGCAAACGTCATTCATTAACCGTAAATTCTCTTCAACCTTGTTTTGTCATACTTCCCCTGGTGGGAAAGACAAGCTGACAGACCGCAGGCAGTGGGTGAGCATATGAGTTTGAAGGCAGGCAGCCATCCAGGGAGGCAATGAATTGTGCCCTCCTCTGTTCTATAATAACTGGACAACCCATCCATTTCATCGCTGCCTCTCCACAGATCTCTGACAGGGTAGTATCATCCGATTCATTGGCAGAGATGCGTGGGAGAGGGAAAAAAAACAAAAAAACATGCCAACCTCCACATAAAGCCTGGGTTAACAAGACAAAAAGTTACGCTGCAAGGATCTGTAGGAAAAGAGAAGAAGTCCATGGTACTGAATGCCATCTCTGCTGCTCTCTCTTAAACTTCTGCATCTAATTGTGAGGCAGGGCACACAGCTGTGACACTGCAGTTGGATACAGATTCTTTAATCTCCCCTTTTATATGACATCGTCATGTAATCTCCATCTAGGGAGCAGGCAGAGAGGCAGGAAATGAAATCAATGCTGTGTCGCTGCACTGGGTGTTACTTCATTAGCATGGGCACTACAGATGTAGCAGTAAATCTGATTTATGAAAGGATGACAACAAAAGAACCCCAGACGAAGGGACCCAGAGATGATAGGGACACTCAATTCTGCTTCACCAGTGTTTAACAAAGGGCAAAGACAGACAAACAATTCCCTCTAATGTATGGTATACTTTCATTACTGCAGTGACTTAGCATTTAGATCCAGAGTCATGTTGTATGTATACAATTATAGGTTTTTTTCAGAGCTTTTCAGTGAATTTCATGATGAAAAGTGAGACAGCTAACATATCTTTTTACTGTATGCAGCAAAGGCACGTAGAGTATGCATTACACAAAAAAATATAATTTATCCATAGAGTACCATACAACAGTGTAATTTGTTGCTGTGTCACCTTTTCTGCACAATTCAGTTTCGTGATACTAGTTATACACTGATCAGCCGTTGACCTGACCTCCAAACTCCCCGGATCTCAATCTGATCAAGCATCCATGGGATGCGCTGGAACAAGCCTGATCCATGGAAGCCCAACCCCACAGCCCACAGGATCCAAAAGATCCGCTGCCAATGTTCCGGGGCCAGACACCACAGGAAAAGTCCCAGAGGTCCCATGTCCCTGGCCAGACTACAGGTTAGAGCTGTTTTGCTTGCACAAGGGGTACCTAGAGATTATTTAGAAGGTGGGTTTAATGTTGTGGCTAATCGGTGTACACTGGACTGTGGATATTGGCAACAATACTAGTTAAAGGTCCCATAGTATACCTTTTTCATAATAATTTAATGTAGGTCTCACATGTCCCCTGAATGTGTCTTTCAAGTTTCAGTTCAAAATACTGCACAGATTACTCATTTTTACTTTGTCTTTATATCCCATGGCCCTTCCTGGAAGAGGTCTGTGACTTTCCTGCTGGTCCTATGCATACCTCAGCGAAAACGAGACAGAACCAATATGACGTGTAATGAAAACACAGGGGATCAATTGTACATTTGAACCAGAATCGACAATGGCCGAAATTACCTGCATCATGGCCATTCAATTTTCATGGGTGCCATCAGGGAATACTAACAAAACAAACAGCTGAGCTTAGGTTGCACTAAAGGAAAAATGGTGACATGTTTTAGGATTGTACCTCAACATTATAGTTTTCGAGATTAGCTGCACAACATGCGAACACTAAGGGTTTTCCTATTGTTGTGAGGACATTATCATCATAAATAAAAGTAATCCAGTGGGTATTCAGTTCTTTAGATGCTGGGAGTGCATGAAGACTCTTGTGTTCACTCTTGCAGCCAACAGCAGAACGTTTGGCATGCTTTCAACATAGCTGAGACATTTTGGAGTTAGAAGAAGCGACTCTAGCAAGGAAATTAAACTCCTCAACAAAATTGATACACTCTCTCTTTTCACTAGAGGTAAGTCTTTTAAGTAAACTGGGTTTAAATGGTTTCAATGTTGAGCTACATCGTTAACATCATTTATCAATGATGGGTAATACTACACTCCTTGCATACATTTCATGGGAAGAGAGAGGTCCATTATCCTAATAGTTTCCAAATAATACTTCAGTTTGTATTATCCTCACAATATATAAATACAAACATATATACTCACTTCTTCCAAAACAAAATGGAGTGAGGTGACAAGCATTGTAATATCTAACCTAAATGAACTCTTTTTTCATTAGGAAACGGTGCAGTACATGTGGGCACCAGCTGTGACGGCCCACAACATTCAGAGGTCAAGAGGTTAAGCACCTTCTGGAGTGATGTTATTGAATCCTGCGGTAGTTATGGAGATGTCATGGAAAAATGAACGACAGAGGCTATACAGTTGCTCGCTCATAGGAGAAGCATTGATGCACACTCCCCTCTTCATTTCTGACAAAACAATTCCAAATGATTAGTTGTGGACTCCCATGGGACTGGGAAGCTGAGGAGGGGGATGCGTAATTCAATTAGTCCCACGGTTCTGCACCAAAGGGGGGACAGACAGATCCATCTCATTGAGACATCCATGATGTGCAGGCCTGGTGCATGCACAGAAAATATTGGCAGCACATCATGGTGTTGCTCTGAATTAGATAGTTTCACTTTCTAAAAGACTGCTTGGAATAAATAAACCCAGGAATCTCTCTACTAACAACACCGAGCGGTTCCTCCTTAAATACCCTTCGCAATCATGAAAAACCTTATCTACACAAAGAGGGGCTGAATGAGGAGGGTTTCCAGGCTGAGGCTAGCAGAGAGCAGAGCGAGCCGCCTTACATGACAAGCCAGCCACATTCTAAGCAATGCCTCTGAGCTTGTGCCATGAGTCGAGGATGCTGTCTCCCACTGAAGTTGCATACAGATCGCCCTTTCAGAGCACAGCCTCCTCCACTGTCTCTTTGTCCCTCCTCCCAGGGGGGAATTTATAAAGCTTCACAGTGCCTCACTCCATGAGATTCCTGTAATTTATGACAGCCTTTTCCCAGGCACAGAGAAATCAAATCAAACTGTAAATATAGTGCATGTTTCCCAGTATGAGCTCCTCACATAGACCATAGATCACAAATAAATGCCAGAGATCCTGACAGTCATTAAATAACAGCATCAATAATCCCACATGTGGCAGGAGTACATTTGATTTTGGATTATGAAAAGGGCAGAAAGCATGGATAATGAATGAGACACACCAGGAACAAACCAAAGGAAATGAAAAATTACCGCAGGCACCAAGCAGCATATCAGCCACTTCATACTGTTTTCAAAGCGGGGATAGCCAGTTGTGGTCATTAGTACCAGAGTGACCCCTGACCCCAGGCTGGCACACACACCTGGCTATGTTACATGACACCATCCCAGCCAGACTGGAGGGAGAGGGTGTCATCTCGTGGGTATAGCCCCGCAGGTGTAGCATGTCCATTGCGGGTGGGCAGCGGCCCTCCATTAGCTGCAGGTCCATCCATCTCTGTGTCCGTGGAAACTGAAGACTCAACACGGGGAGAGAAGCAAACAGCTGCCATATAGTGGACTGAACAGATGGTAATGGTGACAAGAAATTAACACCATATCATTTTAAACTTCTACGCAGCATTTCAATTTGGGCAAAGAAAAGATAGATGTCTGCAACTTCAACACATTTCTAATATTAGCTCTCATAAACACGCACTTCTCAGACGGCCTCATGTGTTGTTGATTGTTGTCAGATTTTTTGCATTACGTATTCTCTTACAAATATTTGGAACGGGACACTGCATGCAATTTGTTCCCATTTATCAGTATGAGAAGATGGTTTGATGTTTTCTTGATGAAAGTGAATTGTGCCTTTTTTACAACAGCTCTCTAGGATCTAATTCAGTGATACAGTTTGTCACGAATGTTTCACAGTGATTGCATGGAAAGGCAGACATCAAGAAAGTTGTCCTAAAACATAAAATATTTTACCTACCGGTACTTTAATACATATATATATATATATATACCGATCAGGCATAATGACCACCTGCCTAATACTGTGTTAGTCCCCCTTATGTGGTCAAAAATGCTCTGAACCATTGGGCATGGACAAGAGGACCTCTCAGGGTGTCCTATGGGGTCTGGCACCAGGACGTTGGCAGTGGATCCTTTGGGTACTCTGGCTTGTGCAGTGGGGCCTCTGTCAATCCAACTTGTTCCACTGCATCCTGTTGATGCTTGATCAGAATGGGGTCTAGGAAGTTTGGAGGTCAAATCAACATCTTGGGCGATTGTCATGTTCCTCAAGATGTTCCTGATTGTTTGATGTTTTTGCCATGTAGTGGTGTGCATTTTCCTGCGGGGGTAGGCCAGTGACATTTGGGATTGCCATTTGAATTAGGGAGTGTTCTTGTTATGGGACAATGTTTATTTGGGTGTCTAAGTCTCATTAACACAGATGCCAAAATCCAAGGTTTTCCAGCAGAACACCACATAGTACCAATATGATCAATGTTATTCACTTCACCTGTCAGTAGTTTTAATGTTGTGGCTGATCGATGTATGTTGGATTCAGAGAAAAAATAGAAGATGGGAAGGGTTTTGCATGTGCATTGTGTGTGTGCACATATGACAGAAAGAGATAAATTGCTGAGCCATGTGTGCTAGGCCTGCAAGTCAAAGTCAAATGCTAAAGAACGAGGTACTATGTGTCAGCACACCGTCCTAATTAATCCAAATCAACAGCATCCTCTTCATCTATTCCAACCGCATTGACAGAAATATGACAAATGTTGCAGTATTTCATGGGGATGTTAACAGATCTACTGTGGTGCCAGCAGCACGTCAGCCACTGCAGTCAAAACTGAAAATATTCTTACCCGAAGAATGCGGCCAAATTTTAAAACTGTGATGATGTGCTTCAAGGTGCGTTAAGATATCAACATTATACTCATTGCCAACATTAACTGAGCATGCATGAGTCTCATTTTTATGATAAATTTCTAATATGCACAAAACCTCCCTTTACCACTGGGACTAAAAAAACCCTTATAGATTTAACATCAGCTATACTGTTCGCACTCAGGGCTAAATTTTTCTGCCACAAGAACTGTTGTCTATGCATACAACGAAGCACATTAAGGGTAAGGGAATCAAAGCTACTGAGCCATTACTTTGTTCAAATAGCCACAGCTTTATCCCATAAATATTGCATACAGTTATTAGCAGTCCAGATATGCTTTCGCCAAATGAAAAAGCAAATCTTAGGACTCAATCACTGGGGAAGATGCCAGTGAGAACATGGAAGCTCTAGCATAGATTAGGCTTATCATGCTGGCCGTATTTAGAGCATTTTGAAGATATTGTCTCATGTATGCAATAACACACTGTCCATTCATGCTGCTCTGTATTGAACAAGCAGGGCACCATTACAACAATGACCACTTGTCATAATGGCTCTAACAACATGATTCCGAGCTGTGAATTAAGTTTAAAAATGCTTTGAAAAAAAAATAATGTTGATTTTCCTGAGTAGCTGTTTTTACTGCACATGTTCACAAGCAGGTTGAAACCGTGTCACACCGGAATAGCCAGAGGGAAGAAATTAGAGCGCATAATGGAGGGGAAACAATCAAACAGATGATGTATACATGATATGATGGGTTATTTTTATTCAATCGTCCAAGAGCGCCTATAGGGTGAAATCTCTTTCCTTCTGCGCCACAGAGGTCAGATGACACAACGTACTTTACCGTATTAAAGATAAATGCATGCTTGTGTTTTATAATGATTGTGTACAATGTAACTATACACAGAATCACACAAGAGCCAGGAGACGTTCCTGAGAAATACAGGTTTCATCCAGCTTCTCTGCACGTTAAACTAATCAGGAATTAGATGTCATGCAATGCTGCTAACAATCCAAGATGAATGGATATAATGTTAGATTTAAAAAAACATACTGAAACACAAGCATTTACAGTGATGTTGATAGGTTTTCAATGTAGTGAGTCCCCGGGACCCACGGGTGGTGATTTGAGTGGGTCCCTGGGAAATTCAATGGGTCCCCAATAAAAAAATGTGTTTCTTTCTATTTCTTATAATCTTCTATTTCTTAAATTGTAGTGTTAAACTCTCTTAATGGTGGTATGGTATGATATGGCTATAATTAGCAGATATATTCATGTATGTTCAAAATGTATCTGAAATTAAACAAATACAATTCCAAATCTAAAAAGTTTATTGCACAGTAACTGTCACAGTGTCATATTGCACTTTTGTAGCAACAAAAATAAATTACTAAAATTCAAATGAAAACAAAATGGTGTTGTACAAAAATAAATAAAAAGTGCTGATTTTAACACATAAACAAAACATTCTCATCACCATGACAGAGTCAACAAATAAATTGTCACCAAAATAAGACGAAAATCTTCTTGTCTGAACATCAACTAAATCAAATGAACTGAGTCAATCACTATGAAACTTTTAGCACAAAAAATTAACTTAACTAACACGGAAAGTCTGTTGAGAAAAATAAAATTATGCATATGTTTGTGGTGTATTGTAAGCAGCTTATTGTGAATCAAGTCTAGATTAGATGTCATGATTACTTGTATGACATGAGTGAACACAGCATAGAGCAGTGGAAACGTGAGTTTATTTACTACTAAGAAGTTCATATCTTTAACTGTTGAAATGAAATCCGCGGTAACTGGCTAGTTGTTGTTGTAGCGGCTAAACTAGCATGTCG
>OMNN01031955.1:0-12063 GCA_900302755.1 Chromis chromis | reverse complement strand
ACAAGCCATAACATTATTATTTTTATTATGCATATAATAAATCAGCTCAAATAAAAGAAATGTTAAAATCATACATTTCTGAAAGTAAAATATATATACACTGATCAGCCACAACATTATGACCACTGACAGGTGAATAACAACAATAACCTGATTTCTATCCCTTCTGAACACCTTTTTATCATGTTAGACAAGTAAGTATTGTCACCACCATCATTAAAACACCAAAAGAGGGAATATCTTAGTGTTTAATAGTGTTCATCCCTACTGTAGAGTTCCAAAAATGTGGAGAATCAATGTCAAGATGCATTAAAGCTGTTCTGGTGGCCCAATACTTTAAGACACTTTATGTAGGATTTTCTTTTAATTTGTCACCCTTCTGTATGTTTAACAGCTCAGACTTGAAGTCATTCTGCATGATATTTGCATTTGGATGTCTCCTGTATTTTAAATTCTCATGCTCTGGGATGCCAGACAGTGTATTTTCATATTTGTATTTGCTTCCTCCTCTGACAGACACTGTATAAACCTGCGGTCCGACCTTCTCCTCACACCTGATTTCTACTGGGACCGAGAAAACCTGGAAAAACTCTACGATAAAACATGCCAGTTCCTCAGCATCAACCGCAGAGTGAATGTAAATAAAGCTGTTCTAGTTTAGAGACTCACTCCAGAAGAGGCGCTAGCTTTGTTTCTGATCTCAGCTCCAAATTTGTCCTATTTTTAAGGTTGTGAACGAGAAGCTGGAACATTGCACACAGCTGACAGACCTGATGAGGAGCCACCTGAGTGAGAAGCACAGCTTGAGGTTGGAGTGGATGATCGTCATCCTCATTACGATCGAGGTAAAGGAGCTCCACAGTGTCGGATCTACAAGAATGCAGCAGCATTTCGGGGATATAGGTACGATTTAATAAAAAATCTTGTTTTTCTCACAGGTTTTGTTTGAACTCGCGAAAATGATCTTCTAAGCTGCTCCTCCAAGAATGCACAAATCTAAAAATGGACACTGGAGGCTACAAGGGACGAATGCTGCAGCGTACAAAGGTACTCAGTGATGACACTGAATCGTGAAGGGGACCTAAATAGTGTTGAATGTCTTATTCTTCATGTTATACAGAATGTACATTTCAACAAAACAGAACAATTCTTTATAATCAATAATTTTGCTACTTGTTGCAGATCATTAATGTCTTCCTGAGTTTTGCTGTTTTAAAAAAGAATCAGTGGGACTTTTCAAATTTGGGATCACATGCATGCTGTGTTTTTCAACTTTTGATTGCTAGATTTATGTTCATTTAATTTATACATCATGTGCAAACTTCTCTGTATCATGCTCAGTATGAAAAATTACATTTTTAAAGGCCTTATCTCGCCTCAACATGTGACAGATCCCAAGCAATAGAATAAAAAACATGGGATTATAGCAAAACATTTGAGTCTCAAACTCCAACTATAAGTGCTGTGTGATAAAAGATGCAATAAAGTATTTATTGTAAATGTTTGCTGGTGTCAGTGTTTGCATGTAAAATATCGACTCACTGAGTAACCATTTGTTCAGTTGAATGCATGAATTTGAATTTTCACAAGCAATACAAGAGGTATTTGAAATTTGAAGGTTTTATTTATTCAAATAAAATATTTTTTTTATTAATAAAACACTGGTAAATATTATATAAATACAGGAAACTCGGTTTTGCATTTTGCATTAGTTGACATCACATCAATCAGATCAGCAGGTAGTTTCCATAAAAGTCAGTGTATGTGGAGGAAAAAAAGGACAAACAGCTAAAATAACCACCTGACATGTTTCAGTCCTGTCACACAGTTCGATTACTGAACCTGTGGTTTCAAAAAAAAAAGTGCACAGCTGGGGGGAAAACAGGAGGACGAAAGCTGCCATGATTGTTTAAGGCTCTGCAGATTGTAATTATATTAATTATAAATATGTTTTTGATTCATTTAAACTTCAACTCTAGTATATTGGCTCAGTTTCCCAGGCATGGTTAAGCCTATTTCTAAACTAAAAACTTTATTCAATAGTGATATACATTGAATTTCTCTTTTGGCTTCATCCACATCTGGGAAACTGGCTGATAGAGTCAAATAGAACATTTTTGTGCCATGCTGTCTTCATGCACTTAGAGTAGAAATTCTCATAGATTGAAAATGCACAGTTCATCGTGTTTAAGCATTAAAACAGTTATTATGTACAAGATAAAATAGAACAACACTGCATATCCTCATTAGGTCCAGGTCTGCCTATTGCTTTTAGATCCAATGGAAGTAAAATAATCAAATGAATAAAACGATCTATGAACATGGATGATGCAAAGAGAAGCTGTGAAATATCTACATATATTAATATATATAAAATGTGCTGTACCTGGGTTGCATACATCATGAAGTAAAGTTGCTTCTGAATAATGTTTTTTTTTTTTACCATAAAAGACAAAAAATGCTGATAAAATGCTGTTTTCAATTTCAGAGACAGAGTATGATGTGAAATGTGATTGGAAAGAGCCGGCATGATTAGTAATTAAAGCAAACAGCTCATTAAATTTACTTAAAGAGGCCACTCATGGTCAATGTCACACCTCAAACATGCCCCCTGAGAAGATCAGCACTTCTTCTTAGCAGTACTTCTCTTGCTACATCTCTCTCATACATCTTTATAATATTATTAAAATAATCTCATAAATCTAGCTCATTTTTGGTTCAACAGAACGCGAAAGAAAAGGCTTTAATGGTTTTTTGAAACGTTCTTCCTCTTCCTTTTTGATTGTCCAACCTACGAAAACAAAGAAAAAAGTAACAGAGTATTAGTTTATTTGAATATCAGTGATTTTCATGAAACCAGATTGAGAAATGAGGCTTACCAGTTGCTGAAACTTGAGTTGAATTAATTCAAATCCATTGTCGTGTCACTTGCCGCTACAGTTTCCTGATGCTCAAGAGCAGCAGCAAAATGTTCGCCTTCACTCTCAGGTGTTCCTTCGGTATTGTGCGTTTCCTGCTGGGTTTCTTGCACATGTTCCGCCTTTTCATCTTTCTTTTGAGGTTCCTCCACCTTCTTTGTTTGCGCTTGGGTGTAAATCTCTTCCTCGGCGTCCAGCCAGACATCTTCATCGTTTTCCTCTTGGGTTTGTCGGACCGCCGGTTCCTTTGCTTTTGCTTCGCAGAGCGCCGGTTGACTCAGAAACACTTCTCTCGTCTCTGTTTGCGTCTCTGGTTGGATTGTTTCTGCAGCCTGGACGTTCGGGGTTACCGTCTCCGTAGATGTGATTTCTTCTACTGGTTCTACTATTTCCATTGCTTGTGCTGCTTGACTTGCAGTCTTTATCCCTTCGGTTGAATCCAAGTTTACCGATGGTTCTGTGATCTGTTTCTCGCTCTCGGCTTTTTCTGTTGCACTTATGGATTCTACTGCTTCCACAACCTGAACGCTGACTTCAGACACGTCAGTCTGCTTTAAAGGTTCGAGTCTTTCTGTGGGAGGTGATGGAGATTCTTGTACCTTTGTTTGTACTTCCAAAGAAAAGCTAGAAGGAGACTCCACGTTACATTCTAATGAGATTATGCCAGTGTTTTGGGGAGCTTCCGATCCGGTATTACTGGTTGTAACAATCTGGGTTGTCTGTTGTGCTTCGATGGTGTTTTCATCGACTTTCTCCACAGCTAATTCTTCTGATGAGCATATTTCATCTCCTGCTTTGGTTTCCTTCAAATCCTCTTTGCGATCGTGCACAGAAATGTCTAAATCTCCTGGAGTCTCAGATGTTTGCATGGGATCCTCGGATACATGGAGTTCAGTTGGGATTGCACTATCATCACTGGTGACTTCATCTTGTCTTTCCGTAAGCATCTCAGTGCTATCCTTAATCTCTTTCTGATTCTTCGCTTGATTTGATGCATTCTCAACCACTTCTGTCAAAGCATCTTTCATAATTTCTCGTTCCAAACTGATAACCAGAGATTCGGGTATCATCCCTGGTAAGTTCTCCTTTACATTCTGAACATCTTCTTGAACACTCGCCTTGGATTCCTTGTTTAATACTTCATCTTCAATTCCTGAAGTTGCAGAGAGAACTTCTACTTTATCAATAGTTTCATGACAATTATCTGTGACCTCTTTGTCTTCTGTAACCACCACTTCTATTAGTGATTTAACATCCACATCTACTACTTGCACTTGGATTCTGTGACTGTCCTTGACCTCTACGCTGTCTTCCACTAAAGGTGCTGCTCTTTCGACTGCCCCCTTGAGCTCCGTCTCACCTGCCATCTTTTCTATCAAGGGTTGGTGAGTTTCTGATGTTTTCTCTACCAAAACACTGGGTACCTCATCTTTTACATTACACGTGGTTACCTGCATCACTAAAACATGCTGAACCTCAGCAGTCTCCATCTCAGCATTTGCAAGTCCATCTATTTTATCTCCTACACCGTTGACTTGCACTTCATGTGTGGGTTCATCTGAAGCTTCAGCACTGTCTGCACAAGGCTCTGGGGTTTCTTTAGAAAGGACTGTCTCTTCTATGATCTCAACACAGCTTGCTTCTTCCATAACAGACGGCACATTGACTGCTGGTGATGTTTCTAACTCCCCTACAGCTTCAGTGGTGCTTTCCTCAAGCTCTACCTCAACACCTTGGGGGAGGCTCTTTGTTTTTTGGTCGTTGTTTGTCTCCAAAGCCTGATCCACAACTTTGTTCTCAGTTTCCTCTGAAACTGAAGCAATGACATCTTCCCCAGCTGGTTTTGGAACATCGTCTAACACCATTTGTGGTTCCTCGGAACTGCTTTCCTGTACACTTGGTGTAGCTGCACCAGTTTCTGTTTCAGTTACAACTTCTTTTACATCAGGTGCCGATATTTCTGGTTCCACTGGTGATTCTTCTTGCTCAACTCTGACTTCAGATGCCTCTTTTGTTTCATCTGTAACTGAATCTGATGTGGTTCCTTGTACAGCTTGTAAAGCTTCTGGTTCTTTGGAAGCATCCACTGGTTCAACATTAACTTCCGCCAGAGGTACTGTTTCCTCTTTAGGTTCATCTTTCACTGTTTCTTCTGGTGGAACATCCTCTGATGTTACTTCTTTTTCAAGTGATTCAGGGCTGCTTGCTTCTGAATTTAATGTGGCGGCCTGTAATGCTTCTGGTTCTTGAATATGTTTGGTTTTGGAAGCATCCACTGAATCAACATTACTGTCAGCGACAAGTACTGTTTCCTCTTTGGGTTCTTCTCTAATTGTTTCGACTGATGGAGCATCCTCTGGTATTACTTCTTTTTGAGGTAATTCAGGGCTGCCTAATTCTGAATCTAATGTGGTGGCCTGTAATGTTTCTGGCTCTTGAGTATGTTCGGTTTTGGGAGCATCCACTGACTCAACATTACCTTCCGCAAGAGGTACTGGTTCCTCTTTGGGTTCATCTCTAGCTGTTTCTTCTGGTGGAACATCTTCTGATGTTACTTCTTTTTGAGGTAATTCAGGGCTGCCTGATTCTGAATCTAATGTGGCAGCCTTTAATGTTTCTGGCTCTTGAATATATTCGGTTTTGGGAGCATCCACTGACTCAACATTAACTTTAGCCAGCAGCACTGTTTCCTCTTTTGGTTCTTCTCTAACTGTGTCGACTGATGGAGCATCCTCTGATATTACTTCTTTTTGAGTTAATTCAGGGCTGCCTGATTCTGAATCTAATGTGGCGGCCTGTAATGTTTCTGGCTCTTGAGTATGTTCGGTTTTGGGAGCATCCACTGACTCAACATTACCTTCCACAAGAGTTACTGGTTCCTCTTTGGGTTCATCTCTAACTGTTTCTTCTGGTGGAACATCCTCTGATATTGCTTCTTTGTCAAGTATTTGTGGGCTGCCTGCCTCTGAATCTAATGTGGTGGCTTGTGACACTAATGTATTTTCAGTATATTCGGTTTTGGGAGCATCTACTGGCTCAACTTTATCTTCAGCCAGCGGCACTGTTTCCTGTTTGGGTTCATCTCTGACTGTTTCTTCTGATGGAACATCCTCTGGTGTTTCTTCTTTTTTAAGTGATTCAGGGCTATTTGCTTCTGAATCTAATGTGGCGGCCTGTAATGTCTCTGGCTCTTGAATATGTTTGGTTTCAGGAGCATCCACTGGTTCAACAATAACTTCAGCCAGAGGTACTGGTTCCTCTTTGGGTTCTTCTCCAACTGTTTCTTCTGGTGGAACATCCTCTGATTTTACTTCCTTTTCAAGTAATTGTGGGCTGCCGGCTTCTGAATCCAATGTGGCGGCTTGTACGGCTTCTGGTTCTTTGGAGGCATCCCCTGCTTGTAACACTTCTGGTTCTTGAATATGTTCAGTTTTGGGAGCATCCACTGGTTCAACGTTAACTTCAGGAAGAGGTACCGTTTCCTCTTTGGGTTCTTCTCTAACTGTTTCTTCTAATGGAGCATCCTCTGGTTTTACTTCTTTTTGAGGTAATTCAGGGCTGCCTGCTTCTGAATCTAATGTGGCAGCCTGTAATGTTTCTGGCTCTTGAGTATGTTCGGTTTTGGGAGCATCCACTGACTCAACATTACCTTCCGCAAGAGGCACTGGTTCCTCTTTGGGTTCATCTCTAGCTTTTTCTTCTGGTGGAACATCCTCTGATTTTACTTCCTTTTCAAGTAATTGTGGGCTGCCGGCTTCTGAATCCAATGTGGCGGCTTGTATGGCTTCTGGTTCTTTGGAGGCATCCCCTGCTTGTAACACTTCTGGTTCTTGAATATGTTCAGTTTTGGGAGCATCCACTGGTTCAACGTTAACTTCAGGAAGAGCAACTGGTTCCTCTTTGGGTTCTTCTCTAACTGTTTCTTCTGGTGGAACATCCTCTGATATTACTTCTGTAGCAAGGGATTCTGATATTACTTCTGTTTGAGGTAATTCAGGGCTGCCTGATTCTGAATCTAATGTGGCAGCCTGTAATGTTTCTGGCTCTTGAATATGTTCAGTTTTGGAAGCATCCACTGACTCAACATTACCTTCCGCAAGTGGTACTGGTTCCTCTTTGGGTTCATCTCTAACTGTTTCTTCTGGTGCAACATTCTCTGATGTTACTTCTTTTTCTAGTACTTGTGGGCTGCCTGCCTCTGAATCTAATATGGTGGCTTGTGACACTTCTGTATTTTGAATATGTTCAGTTTTGGGAGCATCTACTGGCTCAACATTATCTTCAGCGAGAGGTACTGGTTCCTCTTTGGGTTCATCTCTAACTGTTTCTTCTGGTGGAACATCCTCTGATATTACTTCTTTAGCAAGGGATTCAGGGCTGTTTGCTTCAGAATCTAATGTAGCAACTTCTTGCTCTTGAATACACTTAGTTTTGGAAGCAATCACTTGCATAACACCAACTTCAGGAAAAGGCAATGTTTCTTCTGGTGGAACATCCTCTGATGTTACTTCTTTTTCTTCAATTTTAGGGGCGTCAATTTGTGGTTCTTTGTTTTCTGGCTCATTGGTTACTCCAGTGAGATGTTCTGCTGTCTGTTCGGGTTCATCTGTAACTTTTTCTGCTGGTAAAATGTCCTCTGAGAACGGGACGTCCTTTTCAAGTGACTTAACATTACCCTTCTCTGAAGCTAATTTGTTGGTTTCTGCAGTTGCTAGTACTTCCTGTTTGTCTGCCACTACAGGTGGTTGATCTCCAACTGGAACTTGCACAGGGACATTTTGTATGACCTGATCTTTCTTTTCTGCCAGAATTTGGATTTCCAGCTCCACAGTTCCATCCTTAGTTCCATCTGCTACTGCAGCAGCTGATTCTGCGTCTTGGGAGTCCGTTTTTGAGATTTCAACTTCATCTGCCCCAACAGCAGAATCTGGGACAACTTCTTCACCTTCAGGTAGTGTCTCTACAGATACTGCTTCATTTACCTCAGATACACATTCTACTGGATGTTGACTTTCCTCAGTAACCTCTAATTCACTAATGGTGTCTTGTAACTGTGAAACATCTTCCTTAAAAGCATCATCTGTGGGTATTTCAGCAGTGTCAAACTCCTCGGTAGGAACATCAGATACGATATCCGTTGACGTAGCTTCATTGGTGTCAGATACACTCTCTGTTTGGGCTGTTGCTTCAAATTCACGAGGTGCATCTGTTGCTTCAACATCTAGACCTGGATGTTCTTTTGGAACTGCCTCTTGGCTCATTTGGATGTTTTCAGCAACATTCTGCAGTAACAACTCTGTATCCTTGACGTCAAGTTCTGCTGGGACTGGTGTCGTGTTGCCAGATGTTTTTGACGACTCTGATAGCTGGGATAATGCTGAGATCATCTCAGTCTCATCTGCCAGGGTAACGTCAACAGGCTCTGGAGCAGTTATGGCCTCGGATGTGATCTCTATCAGGTCCTCTGCTATGGTGTCATCTCTAGCTGCCTCTTCATTGGTTGACGCTGGAGTGGCCATAGTGTCTGTAATTGCACCCTCCTCTGTAATATCACTGAGTTGTTGATGTTTACTGATCGCCTCCTCATCTGCTTCTTCATTTGTAATGGGGGCTGTAGATGCCTCATTCTTTAAGGCTTCCTCCTTGTTTTGGACCTTCTTCGCTTCAATTTGCTGAATATCACAAGGAACAACTGGCTCAGCCTTGTCATCGAGGACATCCTGCTCTAGTTTGTCCTCTAATTCCTTTGGTGCGTAACTTTCTACGTCTGCCTGTGTTTGTATTTGAACCCCTGTCTCAGCTGCATCGAACTCTGACAATGGAACCACAGCTGGTGTTTCAGAGTCTTCATCGCATGAAGCTGCTTCCTTCTCAGCCTCGTCTGAAGACACTTGGTCTTGTCTCTCACCGGACTTTCTCTTTTTTCGTCCTGGTAGGAGTTTCTTTATGGAAAAGGACGAATCATCTTGAGTAATTTCGCTATCAGAGTGTATATAGTCTTTGCTTTCATCTTCGTCTTTGGCTTTCCTTTTGGGGGTGACAAGTTTTTTAAATGATTTCCATGTCGACCCTCCGTCACCCTCTGGAAGACTTCCTGCTTGTCTGGGGGGTGAAGCTAGAATCTCGTGGACCTCATTAGAACTTTCTGGTTGTGTTTCCGTACCCTGTTTGGCTCCACTGTCTTGTTTGTTATCGGCATTATCATTTTGAGGTGATTCCTCCTCAGAGTCCGATGTCTTCCTGCTTCTTCTCCTTCCGGATCCGCACAACACAGCTTCCCATGACACTGATGAATCTTTTCTCTTTCTTCCTTCTTCTGAGCTGTGATCTGATATTTTTTCTCCCTCACTTGGTTTTGCGTCATCTGCTGAAGCTGGTACTTGTGCCTCTTCATGGCCTGAGGACCCCTTCATGCGTTTTTTGGGAGTCATAAGTTTTTTGAAGGAAGCCCACGGACCCTCATCCTCTCCTGTTGCCTCTGCAGAAGATTGTGGAGAACTGTCCTCTCTGGGATTATCAGCCGACTCTGTAGACGACATTAGATGATCAGAACTGTGTTCTCCAGAGTCAGACAGCTTTCCATCACTTAATTTCCTGCCTCTCTGCTTTTTGGAGAGTTTCTTTAAACTAGATCCTGACAGGAGCCTTTTCATTGGACTGGCTTGAACTTTTTCTTGAGAGCTCAGAATTTCAGACTCAGTCACAATAATGGCTGATGGATCCGTGGAAGGTGATTTTGCTTCATCTGTTGTTTGAGCTGATGCTGCAGACTTGGTCTGATCTTTAGGTTTAATTTCCTGAAGTTCTCTCCAAACTGTAGCTTCTTCAACCTCTGCCTTATCCTGTTGTTGGTCTTGTACAGTTTGTTCAGTTGCCTCCATGGTCTCCTTTTTGCCCATATCTACCAGCTCTTTCTCAGCTGGTTCTGTTTTTTTCTTCCGTAGACCAGAAAAGATTCCAGTTTTAAAAAAACGTTTGAATGGAGATGCGACCACCTCTTCAGGTGCGGCTTCCAGGTGTTCGGATTCACTTACATGTGAAGTTGTTGCTGCATCTGCTTTATTATATTCAGCTTCCTTTTTGGTTTCTGTTTCTAGAAAATCCTCTGACGTACCATCGGTCATTGTCGGACCTGTTGTTGAATCATTGTCGTAAGCCTCCTGTGCTACATCTAGGTCCTTGTTCTGCTCAGCATTCTCACTTTCCTTTGCGGTATCTTTAACGTCTTCTTTGTTTGGTTCTTCCTCAGGCACTTGTATTTCACCTTTTTCAGCAGAACCTTTCTTCACTGTCAACTTCAAACCGATGTTGCTGAAAAATTTCCTGAAACTCTCATTGATCTCATTCTGCTTCACCTCCATTTCGATCATTTTCACAGGAACTTCTTCATCGGGTAGTGTGTTTGCATTAATTTCAACATTTGAAACATCTTTGTCTGGAGAAGGTATCCCTAAACCAGAAGAGAAATTAATTATTAATACACTTTGATTGCAAGAGCTGAAAAGGACAACTCAAAACTCTCTCAGCTGAAATCTTACGAGTCATGCTTCTGTTGAAATTATGCCAACAAAGTCTGTCAATAAGCAGTAATATACAGATTATGAATACTTACCTTCTGCAGCATCCTCACTGTGACCAATAAATCCTGCTAAAGAGCCGTCTGCTTTTCCATTTAGCTCTGAGATGTGCTCTTTATTTTCGAGAGGCTGAAACAAGACACAAAAGTGAATGTACCTCTGCTCATGTGACGAACATTAGATTTTTATCAAAGCTCGAATAATGAGTTTCCAAGAGATAGATGGTAATCATGCAAGCATTTGATGCAATTAAAAGGAAAATGTAGCAGGGACATTTGTCTCATAGCAAGAGAACAATTAACTTCTATGAGGGCGAACAAGGAATTTCCATCTGTGATTATCTGGGGCTCCAAAGTCCTGTTTTGTAAACAAATAATACAGTCCAGTTACTGTTGCTTACTGTTGCCTTACAGCTACCAAATCTAATTGTTCCAGTCTCAAATCCGTGAAGCGGATTAATCAGGAAAGTCTGAGTAGGTGTTAAGGAACAAGAAGCACGTCTATCAACTAATGTGCAGTAATTCACCAAATAAAGAAGAACAAAAATAGCTGCTTGGGCCATTTTTCACCTGTAAACACAACACATTTTGCATGATTTGCCACCTAATTACCTGCATCAAGTTGTATTTATAGCATTTCTTTTTTTTAAATGTGTAATAGTGTAGCTTAATAACCAGGAGTCAGACTGCTCTCATATAGTCGGAAATAACAACCACCCTGAATTTAGACACGGTTGCATGTGAAGGATCAAACGCCTTAATGTGATTATCAGCTAAACGAATTCCCCGGTGAACAGGTTTTCACGGTTTTTGCATGCACACACCTGACCTGTGTTACAAGTTGTAAAAAGGCATGTCTGTAATTTTTAGTTTTCTGGAACCGAAGTCTGTCCGGTTTATTTAAAGGGTGAAAGGTAAAGTGTAAAAACACAGCAGCACTGGGAGAAATACTTGAATGATTTCTTAAGGTCAAATATATCATTAAATCAACACAATATATCTGGAATAAAAGGCATTAACAGTTCTTCAGGCTCTTGCTGTCTAATTGACTTCCTGCTCAGTCTAACCTGGTGATGATGTTGTACACACAATAATCAATGGAGCTTCTGCTGAGTGCAGCAGAGGGGAAATTCCATCCCTCCCCTGAGCTTTACTTGGGTTCCTCTAAGAATGAAAGGTCATTATTATTCTCTCATGCCATTTCCTTTTTCATCTACGGTAAATGCAAACTATGGCAACATGAATGAAACAGTGAAATCAGGATCCTTAAAAGAGTAAAACTCAACTCAACCAATGTTTTGCTGCATCACTTTTAACAGTTTAGACAAATGGCACAAATTTTCCACAACAGTTTTGTGTTGCTAGGAAGAAATGTGTTCACTTCACTGTTAAAAAAAGAAAAAGGGCAGAGAGGGTGCCAGAAAAAATACGATGAAATACTGTAACGTCCAAAAACATAAAAGTGTAATTTTATTTTTTTTTGCTGATTAAAATACAGTAAAATAGTGTGATTTTATGATAGACATTGTAAAAGTGCGAATTTGTAAAAATATTGATTTTATTTGTGGG
>OMNN01031954.1:1149-13055 GCA_900302755.1 Chromis chromis | reverse complement strand
TGTTCCTTGTCCCATTATGAACATTTCCTGAAATTTCCATCAAAATCCGTTCAGAAATTTTCAAGTTATCTTGCTAACAGACAGACAGACAAACAGACAAACAGACAAACGCCGGTAAAAACATTACCTCCGCTTCTCGCGCTTGGCGCTTGGCGGAGGTAATAAACAAGAAAATACATACAGGAAATACATACAGGAAAAAGAAAACCCAACAATCCAAAATCGCTTTTGGATTCCCTATAAGCAAGCAGTCCGCAACGGTGGGAAGGAACCAAAGACCCCCTAGGATAGGGAGGGGGGAAAAAACCTCCGATGTCAGTGAACACGGACCTCCGCGGACCTTATAAACATATTTATAAAGATGATATAGATATTATCATCATATATAATGATATATGAATTGATATAGATATTATCATCAACTTATTGTGTTTGTTTAACCGCTATGTAATGATGCAAGCTTAGACGCCTTCTGGTGACGTCATGGCGTGGCTCCAACTTGGCTCCTGGCCGGTGGAAACGCAAACCGGTTCTTAGGAAGAACGGAGTTTGAACCAACAAAGCTCCGAACTAGAACTAGCTCTGAACGAGAACTAGAAACAGGTCGGTAGAAACACGGTACGACAGAACCCGGCTCAGGGAAGGCGGCCATCTGCCTCGACCGGTTGGGCTGGGAATGAATGATGTCCTTGGGTGCTGTGTGTGTGTAAGCCTGAGAGTCTCGTGGTTTGCCACCATCTCAAAAACAACTCAGAGTTCGCAAGATGTTATGGCGATGGAGCAGCCTTGTTGACAGTGGCATTGTCCTTGAGTTCTTCGTCAGGTGTCTGTGAGGAGAGAGGGTGGGTTGAGGGGATGAGCTCGAATCGGCATTGCTCTCAGAGGTTTTTTTTTTTCATCTGCATCCAAGGTCGAGGTCACAGCTTAAGGGAACCAAAACAAGAGCCAAAACAAGAGATAACATTTTCAGACGAGGGATGGAGCACACGTCGTACGCACAAAAATATCCAGATGTAAGAATCTGTGTGTACGCATGAATCCAAGCACTTTTCCTTTGTACATCCCAATCAACGTGGAATTGAGCGCACATACTGGAGTACCCCACCCCTCCCTGTCCACGCCCCCATTTGAATACACAAATCATATTTAAATGAGCCCTGCACCTGGGATTCCCCTCTCTGCACCAATCAGAAAATTAAAAAAATAATGAGTAAGACGGAGAAAAAAAAGAATTTCACGGAAAGCAAATTGGAGGCGCTACTCACTGAAGTGGAGGGGTGCAAAAATGTGCTCTTTGGCACACTGTCATCCGGAATAAGCAGCAAACGCACAAGCAGTGAGTGGGAAAGTGTGTTTGAGGCTGTCAATGCTATGGGGTCAATTTTATACACTACTTACATGGATCACACACTGTTGTAGCAAATTAGTGCAGAAGTGCGCCGGGGAAAAGGTGAGGCTGATTAAGACATTTGACACTTTACGCACGGAGTTATTAACATGAGTACTTTGCACACAGAGACAAACGGGGGCTTGTTAGAAAGATCTTAAGCTGTAGTTTAACCTGCAACAAACAGCAAGTCACTAACTTTAACCACTGACTAGTAATGATGCTGTGAAGACGGGATAGAATGTGAGGGTGCACATGCTCAATGCGCATCAAGAGGATTAATATTAGGACAATGACAAATATATTTACTCACCAAGAAGCCACCCATCGCGCACAGTGCCAGCTTGTAGTTTGTTCCCAACCATGCTGTTACTCAGAATGTACATATACAAATTCATCATGTGATGGTGCTTTTATAGCGATGTGTGTCCAGTCGATGGCTCTGATTACATTAGGAGAACCGGCTCCCCCTGCAAATTGCGCTTTAACGCCATAACGCCATGGGTATCATATTTGATACATACATTTCTGAGACTTATTGTGTCACCATATGGTAAAAACTTTGTATAATGACGTATGAAAATATAATATAAAATATAAAAATGTTATTGCCCGAATTGCATAATGCCCGATGTATCAAATATGATACAAACAAAAAAATATATTTTTTTGTTTATTTATTTTTTAATATATTTTGTTAAAGGACCAAATAAAGACTTCAGATTCCAAAGATTAGAATTGTCTGTCAGTTATTTTTTGGGTCAGATCTGTTCAGCTGCATTGTATGGGAATTTGATAGACCTGGCTGTCATGCGGATCATTCCGTCCCACACGGCCCACATTGCTCAGCTCAGGGTCGACTGGCACAGTCCCAATCGGTCGGCCAGCTCCCTCTGGAATGTCCTTGTTGCTAGGAACCCTAGTGTGGTCAGCACCTGTATGGACTCAGGCAGTACATGGCTCCTCGCTGTGTTGCGCTCCAAGGCCGGCCGCAGCTCTGCGCACAGTTCCAGGAGGATTGCCCTCAGGAACCTAAAGCGGCTGATGAGCCAGTTGTCATCATGTGCCATTAAATCCTCTCTGTCTCTAAACACACGCTCTCTTCATATTGTACATTTACAATGTCTTCTAATACTGCTGAAGCAGCCATTGTTTAAAATGGTATTTTTTGCACCACTTTGCGCTTTTATATCCACAATTGTTCATCAGTGTTAATTGTTCATGTGTCTCTGATGTGCATTTCACTCAGTCTGAGGACGAATTGTTTTCACATGTATTTATTATAAAAGTTTCCCAGCATCACCTCTAAGTGTCACCAAGGGATCCACAGCTGTAGAAATGTGGGTACGCCAGCCATGAAGTTAGCGTGAGGCACGCACATTTATAAGGTCATTTCAGTCTTGATACATCTGAACTTTGCCGTGAAAAAGAGCGTATGTCACGTTTTTGTGCGTACGCACCTTTTGAACATGAGGCCCCAGATTATTAGTCACTCATCAGATAGACCAGCTGCCTTTGTCCAGAGTTTACGTCACAGGTAGCCAAATGTGTGGTCTGTATAGTTGGTAGTATTTTAATCTATGCCTTCATTACCGTTATGGCAATAGCGATTACTTATACTTTTTTTTTTTTTTAATTTCTGTTCATAAATACACACACAAAGCACATTCAGTGATGAGAGCAATCAGTCAGCAGATGTTTAACCACTAAGGGTGTAACGAGATCTCGTGGCACGAAATACGAAATACATCAGCTTGGTCAGAACAAGATTGAGCTTCACACGCTGAAAGAATTTTTAAAAATATACAGGTGGAGTCAGGCAGGTGCAGAGATGTAGTTGGGCTGCTGTGCTTGACATGCAGCAAGTGGGGAGGAATGAATGAAGGAGGTGGGGACTTCATCCATCTGCAGATTCTAAAGGAGTTTATGTTTTAGAGTTGTATCTACTTTTAAAGCATTAGCAGATTGAACTATCTGTCACAGCTTGTGTAGTGAGGTCATGTTATATTGTGTCATTTTGCATTACTGCTGTGTTGTAAATGTTTAGAGCCTGAGCAACAACCAGTGCAAGGATCATCTTGGGACTGTGATAGTAGCTATTATTGGGCTATCTTGTATCTGTAGGAATTATTATTATTATTTTTATTCCACGTAAATCACATTTTTGAGGGGCTAAAGGTCATAAATGAATGAAACATGCATCAAAAGTGTTACAAAATGTACTTGTTTTATTAGACTTGTGCATGGGTGTGGCAACATGGCTCTGTAGTGCCCCCTAGATTTGTCGTAGTAGTACATTAGAATTTCTGTATCTCCAAATGTACACAAACACACACACATTTTGCATTACACACATATACACCACTATGTGACATCCCTACCAGGATCCCCAAACCATTTCAGTTGATGTTACGACCCACCTCTAGGGGTGGCAGGTGCAACAATGAAAAACCAGATGGAATTGGTAATGGTAATGTAATTTATTTGCTCAGTGGTGGAGTTAACTCTAAACAAGGATAAGGTGACAGTTGAAAACATTTCTTCCATCGTTTAATACAGCAGGAAGCGACAAAACAAGTAAAGCCTGTATTTGCTCCATCAGCCAAATATGAAAGAAAGACACCATCTAGTGTGACGGCAGAGGGATCAAAGATAGCAGGTATAATGGGTTTCAATAGGAACATGTTTGTCCTTAAGGTCCCGAGTGTGACTTTAGAAAGATAAAATGTTACACTGTGTAAAAACTAATAATGCATCAGAATCAGTGTTGGTATTAATCACTGACACATCCCAGTCTGTAATTTTCCCTTTAGCACTTATTTTATAGGAAATAATTCATTTTTTTCCCCATAAAAAACGACAATGGCATCATGTAAACAAACTGGCATTGAAAAGGTAAAAACCTGAAAATGAATGAATATTTGGTCATTCTGATCAGGACTGATGTAGATTAAAAGAGATAAGTCATTGAAAGTGGAAAATAATATCAATATATAATGTGTTTCTTTTTAATGTTGACATTTTAATGGACCTCAGTGTAACTTTTTTAACTTGACGCCTAAGGGTTCAGACCTTTGTGATGCTAAGCTGTGGTGGTTTTAGTTTGTGTTGGATGGCATTCCCATGGCTTTGTGGCCTGTGTTGATGCTTTACAATGGAACAGGAAGTTGTTCAAACTTAAACATACTTTGTCCAAGCTTCCTCAAACTTTACAAGTTAGGTAAGAGTCCCACCATGAAGTGATTCAGTATTGAATCATAATCACAGCCATGTACTCAAGTAAGATATTATATATTACTCGGTCACAGATGCACAGCTGCGTCAGTCAGCATCCAACCAGCACACCCAACATGTATGAAGGTGCACAGGCTTGATGCTCACTACTTCTAGGTTTACTACTGAAGTTGTATTTTGGTGACACATTGCAAGCTAACAAACAGCAGTAACTTAATATGCAGCTACCAATGTGTCTCCATTACATTCATTTCTCGGTGTGTTTCTCATCCCAGGTGGAAATGGAGTTGAGGGCTCAGGTCAGGCAGTTCATGGAACTAACAGGTCACCTGCCCCACCACATGGATGGGCACCAACATGTTCACGTGCTCCCAGGTAAGGCAAAGCAGATCATGAAAACTATCTGTTATTATTCAGTCATCCACTAATAGCAAATACTTGGCTCAACATGAAACACATTTCTCACTGAGTAACATCAGTAGCAAATAAAAATGCAGAGATTGAAGAACATTTATCTGCAGGCTTTGAGAGAATGGGTTCATTTGACGTGACACGTGCTGTCCCACTCTGGGAGGTTACACATGATATTCCTACGTCTAACATTTGTTCATCTTAAGTCAAAAATCAGTCCCATTTACATCACCTCGTGCTTTTGTTGAAACGTTTAGGTTTATTTTCATTAAATATTCAAATCAGAAATAGTGGATACAGTGGCAGGGTGTAGCAGGTGGGGCCAGTCATCATGGGTATTGGAAGGAGAAAGAAGGACTACAATCAGCCATTCACCTACTGAGTCACTAGTTGTAAGACACAGTTAGTGTCCAGTGAACATTCCAGACAGGTGGACACTTGGTGAAGAGTCTCAAAAAGACGGTGTATTATAAAAGACCTGTTGCACGTTAGAGAAAACCCCAGTTTCTTATTTTGATCAGAAACGTCAGAACTCAAATATATTGGGAGCCAATTGGACTTTTGGACAGCACACTGCACTCTGACAGGCTTTGTTCTAAAACCATAGGTCCTGTCCTACATACACTTCACACTGGGTGGAAAAGTTTCAAAAAGATTTCGTAAGTGAAAACCTGTAAAAATAAATAAATAAATAAAAACACCACCGCACACACAACTTAAAACTTGGCAGCCTTGTTCATAGCACTGACATGCTAATCTTGTCTCACCTTGTGGCTATATTATTTACTGGTCATCAAAATAGTTGTCAGTAATTTTCCAGTAAATGTTTCAACTCCATATTTAACATTCAAACTGTTTTTATGCATTGTTGGCCCTGATGATGGCCACATTAACATGTTGTGAGTGGTGAGAGTAGTCATGTTGACGTACTGCATGTGTGCTATGCAGAGGTGCGTGAGGTGTTTGCACAGGTCCTGTCAGATCAAAGGATTCCATACACTCGTGTTCCAGTGGAGCCAGGATTACACAGCTGCCCGTGGCTGCCAGCACACCTCAAAAGGTTTTACATGCAGGTAGAGAAGGACGCTCTGGACTCCATTCCTGTCTTCAAACGCTACGGAATCAGGTCTGTTTGTGTGTGTGGACTGTTCTCTGTACCAGTCTAGTCCTGGCTCATGTATAAACAATAACCTATGCACAGAAACCATGCATACACAGTTTACACACTCCGTCAGAAAACCAGACGGTGCAGGGATACTGTGAGCTCACACAAACCAGTGGACACATGACGAGCTGCAGTGATACGTATCGTATTGTTTCAGTTAGCTAATCTTACTATTGTGCTTCTGTATTTTACTGCTGTTATATGCTATTATCATGTTTATGGTCTTTTCCTCTGAACTTAATACTGTAAAGCACTGCATGCAGTCTGTCTAATATGAGCACTAGCAGCTAAAGAACTGATTGCCTTGCCAACTTTTGATGATTTAAATCTCCTAGCTGATGGTGGCTTATATGATGCATTCAAAATGAACAGTGCTATAAATATATAGCTGTGCGTATTAGCTGTGTGTGTGTATCGCAACTTAGCTCAGTTTTAGGTGCTTCCTCCTTTAAATGCAAACATGAAATATCTCAATCTCCAGTAGGCTACTGTGACAGCTGCGCTACTTGTGCTACTACACGTGTTCTAAATGTACTATCAACTTGGTACTGAAGTATTGGTAGTATCCCTAACTGACACAAATCCAATTCCATACATAAGTTGCACAAAGATGCACAGATAGATAAATATTTACATCCTATGAGATTACTGTCATATTATATCAGTATGAACCTACACTAGTACCTGTCAGACATTCAGCCTGCTGATGAAAACAGGTTATTGCTGATCTTAGCATCTTTTAAGGTCGATTCCATAGAATTTTAAGGTTCAATTATTTACCGTCACAGAAGATGACATATCAGTCAGCCTGGACTCTTTAGGTCAGCTTCTTCCTATTTTCATTATGTGGTGCAGGATCCCATGGCTGACAAACATTAATCATGATCTAAATGTTTTCAATGTCCACAGGTGGCCAGACATGTACCTGGGACTGACCACCATGGGCCAGAACATGTCCATCCCCAGCCTGCAGAGGGCCCTCAGCCACGCCTTGGCTGCAGGGCCTACAGGCACTACCTCCAGCAGTGCATCAGGCTCTAATCAGCCTGTGGTCACAGCAGAGCTCATGGTTCACCCAGGTTACCCCAGTCACCCCCACGAAGGAGGCTGTGGAGAGGGCCCTGATGACTTCTCCCAGTCAGCGGACAGACAGCATGAGCTGAGCATGCTCAGAGACCCGTCCTTGCTGGCCCTCTACAGCCAAGAGGGAGTGCAGCTGTGTGCCTTCAAAGACCTCTGACTACTGTTGTCTCAAAATAACAAACATGTATGTATAATGTGGATCCAATGTGAAACCATGTTAAGAGTTGTAGATTGATCCATATATCTAGAAAGGAATAATGATTTTAAACAGTACAAGACTGTTGTTTATTTAATGTTTTAGCCTTGTCTACCTGTAATGAGCACCTTTCCATCACTCCGAGGCACTCACATGTTTATTTTCAGCAACTAAACAGACAGAAGTCAAACATGAGCTCAGAGGTGAGTCCTTCTCGCTATGACACTAGCACTTTTTTTAAAGAAAATTGAAAAACATAATAGAAAGGTTTTTAAATGCTAACAGATAAATTATTATTGCTAAAATCATGAAGGATTTAATAACACATACATGTTTTAGTTTTTTCAAATAAACAATGAAGGATCCATCAAAGTGAGATCATACTGGGGCTGGACATGAAGGGGCGTCAGGACTTCAGGAAACTCTTGCAGTTGAGCATAAAATGCACTGACGGCTTCTTCACATTCCTAAGTGCTTCTGACTGTTAAGCACTGAAACGCTATAAAAACTACTGTATCATATGAACTGAAACACTAGAGACCATGTTAACATGAGAACACAGCAGCCAGCACACTGCAGAGATCTTGGACCTCACCCATCACGCCTTCATTTTGGTCTCAGCCATACAGATACGGTTGTGAAGCTATCATGTTGATGAAATCAGTCCACAGACAGACCCAGAAGGTGAAAACAATACAGCTACACTATCACAGCCTTTATGTTTATACACCAGATAAAGATACTTAATACGAGGGTTACAAACACGTTGAGGTAGAAAGAAGAGAGGGCACTAGCACTCTTACTGCCAGCACCCGTTCCTCATTAATACTGGGTCTGACCAAACCAATCCTCAAATTCGACTTTCAGCTATAAACCTGTAAAGTCTGACTGCATGTTGCGAGGTTGTAAGGCTATCGCACTGACAAAATCTGTCCGCAGACATATAAACACCAGCCAAAGCTCTAAAAGCCAAAGTCAGATGTCAGACTTACCTTGGGAAGTAAATTATAATTATTGATGAACGAAACGACACAGATGGAAAAAAGAGTTGTCCATGTAGTGAGTTATTATCTGAGCTTGATGTCCTTAGGTCAGACTCTAGTATTGATGGGACTGTCAATATTTTCACCTGTACATGTCGCACATGACCTGTCTGATGCGGGTTTTTTTTAAAAATCAGGAGTAAAATAAGTCCATCAGTGGAAAAACTGATTTTCATAGTAAAATAATGGAAGGATGGGGTAATAGGGATCAAGCTGTGTTCCTGTCTCTGGTTTTCATCTAGGATGCACCGATGATTTCCAATAATCTCAGGTTTTAGTGTTTTGACATGAATGATCTGTGACATTACAGTATGTTTGTAGTTTGTCTGGATTTTTGAAATCTTATATTGTGAGTTTCCGTTAAGGCTTTTTGAAGCATTGCTCAATTTGAACTCAAAGATCAGAACTGAATGAGCTAATAAACAATGTCCAACTTTTGTCTAGTGTTTCCTTCTGTGGTGTGCTATTTTTGAAAATCTACTGTTATTGACCTTTTAGCAACTGATAATGAAGATGATTTAGGAACTTAGGATCATAAATATTGGAGATTAGACAGGCAGAGCAGTGCTTGAGGTTTGATGTCAATGACAGCCATATTTTTCTTGAGTATATTTATTGAGATCAAAGAGCAGAAGGTGTCGCTAGTTAAAAAACGGCACATGCTTTGTAGAGGATGTACAGCTCATCATGTTGGAATGGGTGTTGTGCCAGACTGATGTCACAAACACTGTTACATTAGAATGTGTATACGTTGCCACACCATCTCTACACCTACTAACTGGTTTTTCTCTGCTAGACACCCGTTACCTGTGGGCTCATCCCTGTCCGGCTCAGGTGGTTGTAATCCTTTTACTGCAATTTCTGACTTTGTGTGTCGCCTCAAGTGATAGACATTTTGATCACATTTATTGGAAATCCATTGTAACAAGTCATACATAACTCAGGATGGTCTCTTTTATGTGATGGAAGCAGTAAGAGAAGAGAGGCCTCCTTTTTTCCTCTTGATACATTTTTAGAATGGAGACCTCCTTCAAGTGGACACACCGAAATCAATTTTCATGTTACGGGAAAGAATAACGGAGAACACGAGTGACGTAGAAGAGCCTCAACTGTCAAGCATGGGGATGGAAATATGATGGTTTGAGGTTACTGGGCAGCTTGCAGTCATTGACTCAGCTTTGACCTGTACATTATATCAGACAGTGCTTGAAGATAATGTGAGGCTGAACCTGAAGTGGACCTTCCAACAGGATAATGATCCTCAGCACACTAGCAGAGCCCCCAAGTATTTTGCTCAAAAAGAAGAAACAGAGGCTTTTGGAATGGTCTTGTCAAAGTTTGAGTGCCTCCTCACTCCAACTGACCCCCCCACTCCTGTTCATGGAGAGGTCAAGAAAGGGGGGCCGTGCAAGCTTCTGAGGTGTTTGATTATCCGAGTAGGTCAAAAAACGACGATACGTGACCGTAGGCTATTACACTGCTAATCTTTAGGAGAATGCTTCTGTACAGTTTGTTGAATTAACGTACATACGAGGGATTTAAGCCAAGAAACAGCAGGATTGTTATCTGCATATGTGGTCTCACATCTTCACGGCTTAAAATCCTAAACTGGGCTACATCAATTCATATTTAATGTGGTTTCAAATTATGCTGAAATACACTCTCAAAAATAATCACCAGGTAAAACAATGTGACATAGATGGGATCCATAGTTAACATGATTTAATATGGGAAATATTATAAGGACTATGAAACCAGAAAGTGCTTTTTTTTATTTTTGTTTGTTTGTTTGTTTGTACCTTGGATTCAATGTTATGACTGAAAAACTGAAATGTGTTATGAGCTGTAGAAACTACCAGGACTGTGAGATGTGGGATGTAGGAACTGTAGAATCATGACATGTTAAACTCCATCAGTTCACTTGATTTCTACCAAACATGATGCGTTTGGATCAGTTCTGTTCCCGTCTAGTCGTCACAAACCAAACACATGCAACATCCACTTCACTACCAGGCAGACAGTGAGGCCAAGAGGTTAGCCATCTTTATTATGAAACAATATTGGGACCAAATCAAATAGCTGTTACATGGTGGTTTTTTTGGCCACTGCAGTCCCTTTCCATGTCCTGACACATCCCCAGACAGCCAGCCCTCTCCCAGCTGCCTTCAAGGTGCTTGTTTCTAGGACCATCTCCAGGAGCTGAGCTTCATTCAAGCTGAGTGCATCCTTCTCCAGCTTCTCCTTCCCCCCCCCATCCTGACAAGTTAGGTCCCTTTAAGCCAGGCAGCTGACAGTTGATCTGCAGCTGAAATATGTTTAAGTGTGGTAAAGGGCTCTGTTTCTAACGGGACAGATGGTAACACTGGGGTACCCAGCAGTGGGAGAGGTGACATGCGTGAAAAACTCTAATTTATCAAACACATTTTCCCCCACTTTCTGACCAATTTCATATATAAAGTGTCAATCAAAACAAAATAAGTGAAAAAAGCAAATGATTATTAAGGAAAAGAAAATCACAATAGCTAGTCTGCATGCAAAACGTTTTAACAGCATAGTCTGAGAGTGCAACAGATCTGTGTTGCAAAAATCCATCCAATGTATATCTGCTGAGAACATGTGGGGACAGTGCACTAATTTCAGTTTTAAAGTCTGCGGATTGTAACTGGATGTTTGGAGTGGAAACCAACTGTATCTACTTTGACACTTTAGAATCCTCCTATTCAGCAAAAACAATTCAATTCACGTTTGGCCTGACATCGTCTGTGTCTGCCCAGTGGGTCACAAACTGTGGGTAGGAGATTTGAGGGGGACTGTTCCATAGAGTACAGAGCAATTCTAGAAGCAGTGGAGGTGAACAGGGGGAACGTTTCAGTCAGCGCACACTTCCAGGTCCTAGCTACAGCTTCTTTCTGTCACATTTGTTTCAGGTTAAAAGACTATATATGACAGGGCAAATGGGGAAAACAGAGCAATTGGCCAGTTCTTTTCTGCTCTTCAAAAAAATAGTACTTCAGAAAAAATCATTTCTAAGTGGAATCTATTTAAAACAAGAACTTCTTATATAGAGGGGAAGCCAACAGAAAATTAACACATCACTCTGAGTATTTCCATCTAACGCTGCATCTGAACATTGTGTTCCCTTAGCATTTCTTTTTTCCATTTTTCACTTTTAGAAAGAGTAGAAAGTTAGAAATGGTCTGGAGATTTATGACTGAGGAGGAGGAGGAAGAGGAGGAAGAGGAAGCTGTCTGATCCACAGAGAGTCCTGGATGAGGAGCAAAGCTGAGGCTGCCGCTGCCTAGCTTCAGCTGGGCGGCTCCAGGGCTGCAAGGAGGAGTGGTGTGGGGAGCAAGGAGGAAGGAGAGGAAGCAAGGAAGGTGTTGGGGT
>OMNN01031953.1:0-14936 GCA_900302755.1 Chromis chromis | reverse complement strand
GACGTCTGCTTCTCTGAAGGCTTCAACCAGATCCGTGTGGATGGTCACCTGGGAAAAAGCTCTGTTAGATGATGACTTTATTTTATTTCTGATGTGATAATCCTGGTCCTTAGATGTTTCCCTCTTCCAACACACCTGATTCAAATGATCAGCTCATCATCAAGCTCTGCAGAAGCCTGATGACGATCCTGATCATTACAGCTCATCATCAAACTCTGCAGAAGCCTGATGACGATCCTGATCATTTGAATCAGGTGTGTTGGAAGAGGGAAACAACTAAAACATGCAAGATAGTGGCCCTCGAGGACCAGGATTGGGCACCCCTGCTCTACCTGATAGAGCACACTAAGTGCGAGGTCCTCGATCTCCATCCTCAGCTCCTTCAATTCCTCCTCACTCCCCTGCAGCTCCAGTAGGTGGAGGCTGATTGCAGAAGCTTGAGGGAACACCTCCGCAGAAAGCAGACTGGGGATCAGGATGTGGCAGGTTGGGCTGAGAGCACTGGAAACACACTTAAACTATTTAAACAGTCCACAGCAGGAAGAATCTTATTTTTTTCTTTGTTTATTTTTTAGACAAACCCACCCACTGATCCATATGTGAAGGGGTCGAATAAGACTGGCACGATGCTGCTCTTCCACAATAAGGTCCATCTTGGTCTTGAGGTTTTCTGCTGCAATACTCAGCATCAGATCTGTGGGCATGTCTGATGTGATGCCGTAGTAGTCCTACACAACCACCGATTAATTAGAACACATCACATAGGAGGAATTCAAATCAAAGCTCCTAGAAAAGTAATACAAACATGTATAATGTTATTTAAGTGAGATAGCTGTATAGATTTGCAGCCATGTGCAATTCCTGGGAATTTGCAGAATTTAGAGTTTCAGGTTGATTTTAACAGAGAAATTCTATCTATATCTACCTGGCAGTGCTCCAGGAAGTCACTGAAGCCTCCTAAGAACATCCCTTTGCCTCCCTGGTCGACCAGTTCCCTCCAAACCAAAGGAGACTGCTCATGTTTCCAACCGTTTCTTTTACAGGTGACATCCAACCATTCCTGTCAGAGCCCCAGTAGAAGTCAGGTAACAATAAATCCCAAAATATGCAATATTAAACAAACAAAAAGACAAATTACCTTCCACTCATCTGGGAGGATGGCGATCTTATGCACCCTGAAGTTTGGCAGACCTCCCTGCAGAGCGTCTGCTAAAAGTTCCGCTTTGGCATAATGAGGACAGTCTGTTTTCCCTGTAGAGGTTAAAATTGTAGAAATGAGTAATATTTTTTTGAAATATATCCAAATATTAGAGTATGAAAATAAAAATAAGCATTTTACCAGCGAGCACAAATTTTGCCATTCTGTGAGGAAAGCGTTGGTTGCTAGGAAACAGGGGGCGTAACGCTTATTTGGGTCCGCCTGAAAACAAAAACAATATCAGGAGACATTTAAATTAAGTCTGTGAGACCTGTGGCTTTAACAGTTCCACGCTTGGGGTTTTATTCAATTATTTAATGTCATACTTTGAACGCATTATTACAATAAACATTATTTGTAGTATTTTGACAGGGCGCGTTGCACATGATCCGACGTCAGGGGGACACAATATGGCAGCGCACACGGCACGAACCAACGTGAGGGAAAGCTAAGACTGGACTATTTACCTTTTCCGTATAATGTAGCTGCGTATGTCATCTATGAAACGACGTTTTATCTGCGTTTTGTATTGTCTGGCAAGTAAAATGCGTTACTCAAGGATATTTAAGCCAACTATGTTTCTGCGGTCAGAGTTATTAGCTTTGTAGCATCACTTAGCTAACGAAAGCTAGCTCGTCTCATAACTTCAAGGAGGTTGACCTTGTTAGCAACATATTTATGTCTCAGTAATACGACACTTGTACTGACTACTTACATAACTTATGAGCAAGTGTGACAAATCATGTAATGTTTAAACATTTGGATAAATATTGACTGATATATATAAATTGTATACTATTAATTTAATGCTAATTGTAATTGCAATAGTAATATTTGCCATTTCTTAGACTCCATCTCCAACATTTCAAGATATGTTGGCGTTAGCAATTCGCTATTTATTCCACACAGTAGCAATGCTAAAATAAATTAGGAGAGCCAACTGTCTTATTTATATTTCTACTCATTTTGACGTCATAAATTATCAGAGAGCTATGTCTGTCTGGGTGACAGAGGAGGTCATGAGATTGTGCCTGCGCTTTTGCAGTCGCAGGTCTCAATGGCAACAGCACAGGTTCCTGCTGACAACATCAATCAAGGACACTTCTTTTCCTAGTCAACACTTAGCACATGTTTGTGTTTCAAGTAACAGCCAGAGATCACTTTCTAAGAGTCTCATCAGTTCAGTGAGGTTCTACTCACAGGACAGGAGTCACGGTGATGAAGTTGAACAGTCATCGCTGCCTCCCGAGGTCCAGTTGGATGAGGCAGCCTCAGGGCTGAGGCAGACAAGATCCTTTTTCTTTGACAATCTGCATCGCTGTGGCTCCCCATCAGATGTGTTAGACCTCACCTGTCAGTACACACCCACGGTCCGGCAGCTCAGCAACTGCCTCACCCACATGTGGTCCAGCACTAAGAAGATGTCAGAGGAGCAGCGGCGCTATGAGATGCAGCTGATGTTTGAGCATCCTGCATTCGAAGAGCTGCTCCAAAAGGCCTTGAAGGCTGTGGGCCACATGCGCAATGACAACTTGACTTACTCCCTCCTGAGCATGGTCAACCTGGGTGTGTCTCAGCGTAGCCGTGTGGTCCAGACTTACCTTCGAGTCTGCCAGGTAGGCACTGGCAAGCGAGGAAATTTTCAAATCGGCAGCATTTTTGCTTTGTTGTTTACTCAAATGTGTTTTACTGTCCACAAACAGGAGAAACTGAATGACTTTGATGAGAAGAGTCTGTCCATTTTGGCCTCCTGTCTGGAACATATGGAGAGCAGCCCCAATGTTGATGCACTTAAGGAAGGCATGAGGTACAACATATCTAAAGATGGAGCCAAAATGATCAAATATTATGTATTTAGAATGAGTTGAAAAGGTAATTCCGCCACAGGGATACCATGAATACCGCAAATCATTAAGTAGTGTAGTGATGTTTGCTGTTGCATTATCTTAGGCTGGTAGTTGAGGCCCGTCTTCCCGGGATCAAGAATGTAATGGCTCTTCAGACCATGATGCGTCTGCTGGGAAAGGATGCCCCAAAGGACCTCAAAAGGAAACTAGAGGTTAGTTTATGAGACTTGGTTTTGACCATATTTGGCATTCATATCTCTGTATTCAAACATTAATAGCATACTGGTTGCTCTATGCTTACAGTCTGAATAGTCTCTAAAGACTGCAGGTTTGAATGGTTTCAGATTGTTACTGATGATATTCAGATTGTTTATGGAAAACTTATGGAAAAATAAGTTAATGAATAACTAGCAAATGTACAAGCGTGAATGTAAAGACACTTGCTGAAAGATCTGCTTAGCAATGCTCTGTTTTGCTTGATATTTGCTTACTTAGTTTGTATTTTAGTACGTTTTCTCCTACTTAAAGGGGCAGTATGTGATTGTAATCCAATACACTTTATGTCAACTTTAGTAAATACCTCCTTATGGACTGCTGAAAAAATGTCTCGTGTTTGTACACAGCCCTCGCTCTGTAAATGGGAAACAAGTGGCACATACAGATCCTCACAAGACAGAGGGGCTGTAAATATGGCATATGCTAACTATTTTAATATGCTAACAAGCTACATATCAACATTTTCCCTCCTCCAGAATCACAGACTTCACCTTAATTCATTCCAAACTACTTCTGTTTTTTCTTTTCATCTGTAGCTGATTCTATGTTGTTATTTGTTCTGTTTATTCCAGAAAAAGGCCTTATCAATGACAGATCAGTTCAGCCTTCCCAACACCCAGTACATGATCTTCACTATGGCCACAATGGGCTTCCACTCCAAACCACTGCTGGATGTCTGCAGTAAAAAAATCACAGGTAAATGTGCTTGAATTATTCTCCAAATTAAAAACAATACATTTTGCAGTCATCAGCACCAAAAATTTGAAGAACCCTTGAATATTATTTGGTATCTTTTCCACATGTGTTGTCTCTGGTAGAGGACCTCCATGGAATCCCCTTCAACAGACTGTATAAGCTGCTGCAGTCCTATAAGGAGCTGCTCTACAGAGACATAAATCTGCTCACTGGCCTTTCTGAATATGTCGCTTCTACGCTGGACATATGGACCAACAAACAGGTGCTGCAACTGTCTTCACACCCCCTTTTATTTTGTGTTTCAAATATGAGGTGTATTCTCCACATTTGACTTCATAAACAGAAGATTTATGTTTTCTATAAACTCATGTTTGAATTTAACTCAAGGTCTGACATTAACTTGTGCCTTTAATCCTGAACTGCTTCCATTTGTAGGTGCACCTCTTCCTGTCTTTGTTTGAGGACCTCGTCTTCTGTCCTGATGCTTTAATGGAGGCGTATGCTGAGAAAGTGATCGCCAACCCTGACGTCCTGACACTGAAAGACCTCATCTGCGTCCTCAAGGTGTACTCCTCCCTGAACTATGACCTGCGGCACCGAAGACAACCGTACGTCACCAACATGTCTCTAGCGTTCATGAGTTTACTTATATACACCGATCAGCCACTACATTCTGACCACTGACAGGTGAAGTGAATAACATTGATCATATTGGTACTATGTGGTGTTCTGCTGGAAAACCTTGGATTCTAACATCTGTGTTGATGAGACTTAGAACAAGCACACTCCCTCATGCAAATGGAAATCCCAAATGTCACTGGCCTACCCCGACAGGAAAATGCACCCCACCACATGGCAACAACATCAACCAATCAGGAACATGTTGAGGAACATGACAATGGCCCAAGATGTTGATTTGACCTCCAAACGTCTAGACACCATTCTGATCAAGCATCAACAGGATGCAGTGGAACAAGTTTGATGGACAGAGGCCCCACTGCTCAAGCCAGAGTACCCAAAGGATCCACTGCCTGCATAGGACACCCTGAGAGGTCCTCTTGTCCATGTCCAATGGTTCAGAGCATTTTTGACCACATAAGGGGGACCAACACAATATTAGGCAGGTGGTCATAATGTTATACCTGATTGATGTATATGTAAAGAAATTAAAAATGTAAGTAGTAAAATATCTGTAGTATGCAGAGCCACTATATTTTTTCCAGTATTGGTAACACGTGTGGGCACTTGTTGTACATGTTGATTCCGTTTTGGTTTTTTTCTTGTAGAACTAATATTCAAAGAAATTTAACTTTCGTTTTCCTTTTTTTACAATTCATGGCATTGTAAGTGTGTCATGCAGCACAGAAGATATTTCTGAGTTCTTTCTCCTTCTTCATGGTTCTTCAGGACTTTACATTGCAGTGAAAAATGAGCCCACAGCGAGCAAAAACACCCAGAAACTACCTAAGTTCTGAGGGTTTAGAGATGTTGAAGTCATATGGATTAATCTACCTGCTCTGGAGTAAAGTGTGGATTCAAAAAAAGTGTCGCCTCGATGTGGTCGAAGCTGTGATCACTGAAACACAACAAATACTTGCGCATATATTTGACCTGACACAAAAAAAACACAAAACAAGCTGTCCAGGTAATGAGGTTCACATCCAGCAGAACGCAGGGGCGGACTGTTGTTTTAACTGGCTGGTGGCTGAGTCCAGTCTAAGATGAGCGAAACAAACCTCAGAGCTTCAGTTGTAACGTTGTCGGTGTTGGACACAATCAGAACACCAGAGCTCATTTCCTCCGAGGAGTCAGCTCTTTTTATTGTCCAGGTGCTCGCCAGAGTGGAACCTACTTTCTGAACCAAAAATAGAACCGGTCCGGCGGCTGCTGTGTTCGCTTTTTTTATTTCCCCGAATTGATTTACACGCTGCCGTTAGTTTGTCTGACATAACAGAGCCGACTGTTCTGGAGGATTTATGAGGCGCTCAACAGCTAATGACTAATATTCAGAGAGGTTACACAGCAACACCCGCCGTCTCCCGCGTTCCTGCACACACACAGCACGAAATATGAATATGTAAGACAGCGCTGTGGCTGTAATTGGCATTTCTTACAGCACTGAGCTCTAATTGGAGTTTCTAGCTACACCATGTCTTGGCAGGCAATAATTGCCTGCTTTCTCCCACAGAGGGAAAGCTGAGGTCACGGCGAACACAGCGGCACTGTAACCGAGCAGAGCGAGCTTATCTTTGACCGCCACGGAGGGACGGAGGAAGTAAAGAGCGAAACAAATGAGGCAGAAGGTGAGAAAGACGGCAGCAGAGCGAAGGGTGGAAGATTAAAAGAATGGAACAAGGAAGGAAGAAGGCAAAGAGAAGGCAGATATTTGGCTGCTGCTTCAAAGATGTCGTATTCTGAGCGAACTCCTCGTCCAAAAACACTTTCCCCTCATTTTTGGGTTCATCGGGTTCGACGTGATATTCAGGGGTTGCCCACAAGGCGACTGTCACTTCTGTTTATTATAGCAAAACACTAAAAATAGAAAGAATCATCGGATTTTCAACTTTCCGACGGTCCTAGAACTAATCTAATCATGCTACTCTCGGTTTCACCAGGAAAACAACCAAATCTAAGCAAAAAAAAATTTGATGTTTTATTGAAATCACTATATTCTATGTGTCTTTTTTTTTTAATTGCCAAAAATATACCGTTTGCAGTGACCAGATTCTGCAAAAAACTAAAAATTCTGCACTCTTCGGTGTAACTGCGAAGCCATTACTGACTCAGCTGCAACCGACAGTGACATGATAAAAATACAGAGACTTTGTTGCATGAACTGCAGGCTTTGTTTATGTTAATAAAAACGTATCTGTGTTGGTTTATCAGCATTGGCCCACAAAAATCTAGTGTCGGTTACGGCGCATGTATACGAATACGTACAAAAGAAATGATTAATTAATTTAGAATCTGAAGCTCAAAACCTGTCAACAGTTTTAAAAGACATGTTGTCTTTAATAAAATATCTGTCAGGAAAATTGACCAAATATAAAAAAGACATTTTGTATTGAAGGCTTACTAACAAGGTGACTGTCACTCCTGTTTCATCCCCTCAGCTTCTAATTAGGAGCCGATCCCTTAAACGCAGCATATCGACCTGCCTGCTTATGTTTCCGCAGAGTAAGCAGGAGGTGAGATTCAAAGCATACCCAGAAAATAGGAGCACAAAAGTTGTTGCTGCCTTAAAACAGCTGTGAAATCAGCCACAGCATTAATCTGACTGCAGCAGCTTCATTAATGGGATTAATGTGCAACAATGCTTCTGTAACCCAGATCTTCATCATCACCATCATCTAAAAACATCCTGTTGGACATAATGAATGCAGCAATTAAATCTATGGATCTGAAATGTATCTGTATCTTCAGCTTTAATAAATCCCACATCTCATGAAGACATGAGGAGTTATTTTAAGCTTTCAGGCTCCTCAAGGAAAAAAATCATGGTCATTTACTCCACTGCCAGAAATACTGTGTCCGATCAACAAGCTAAAACTTCAGTTTCGCTACAATTAATTGATTAGTCAACTATTATTATTCAGTACGAGCGGTTTATTTTAAGAAAAACGTTTTGCGAGATAACGCAAACGTTTTGCGTTATCTCGCAAAACATTTGCGAGATCTCGCAAATCAACTGGGTTTGCGAGATCTCGCAAAATATTGCGAGATCTCGCAATCTTCATCATTGTTTTTATTTTTTTCTGCCCATGTCCCTCCCTGGGTTCCGTAATGTTTCATATTCAACAGATTGATTTTTTTCTTTTGAAAAACGCTTCAAAGCTTCTCTCAAAGTTAAAATGAGAAACCTGAGAAGGCTCCCAACACTTTTCTTCCTTGAAGGACGGAGTGGACTTCAAGGTTTCCGGCTCTTTATTGACGCTCTCGCATGGAAGCGTTACGTCCCAGTTAGAAGCTCGTGTTACTGCTTGAAGTTTTCATAAAACACCGAGCTCTTGTCACTGATCCCGACTTGTTACCCGTGAAAGCGGATATCTGGCAGCAAGACTTTGAATAACCAGCGTTGACTAAACATCACGCTCAGATAAACCAACACAGACTTTACATATGGAGCCTTCAGCTTCAACATCCTGCTCTGACAAACGCTGTGTGCTGAAACCTTCACCACGCTCATTAAAGACCACAGACTTCTCAGAAATGCAAAGTCTGTCGGGTTTATTCTACTTTGCTGTGTTTGTTGCTGAAGTTTACTCTGTGACCGAACACCTCCACCATCCAAAGATCATCTAAGAGGCGACTGAGGCTCTTTTCACTGCCTGAGGGTGACGTTAGCTAATGCTGCTAAGCTGAGGTGTTGTGTGAATGATATCAGAACATCTCCTGGATCAAGTCCTCCTCCCTGATTGATCCTGGCTGTCGGTGCTAATTCTCGCCTCCAGCTTCCCTTGTGAACTCTGTCCGAAGCAGCCTTTTCTGATCCGCAACATCTTTTGAGCTACACCTTGATTAGAGTCTACATTAGACAGCCCGAGGCCATGTCGAGCAAGCTTCTATGCAAAATCTTTTAAAGCTCCCTCCAGACGTGGCCTTTAAAGGGAAACGCCACATTTTTATGTCTCATTACAGCATTTATTTCCCTGTATTCTCACTGTTGCACTTCTAGTTGTTTTTTAAATTGTAAATTCTTGCAAGAGAGACATTAAAACCTTCAGCCTATAGTTTCCAAACAACCCTAAGGAGCAGGCGGTTCAACATACTGGTGATTTCAGCAGAACCTAACTCATCAATACTGGAATTTAGACGTATTTCAAGACGTTTTCCAGCCGCTGCATCGCACAAATGATGTAATTATTTCATAGCCTCGAGCTAAGGCTCAACCTAAGCTAGCAGGAGCTTGCAGTGTGAGGCGTTCCGACACCACGTTTTAGGTTTTCTCCTCGTGCAACTGGTCGACAAGCCTTTGGAAAGGTCCGGACTGAACCCAGAAGATCCCCCGAGGAAGGTGTGGCGAGGAAACTGCAGCCAAAGCTCAAAGCTGGCATCGACTCTTCCCTCTCAAACGGCATTTTAGCAGCTGACACATAACTGAGAGATGCCTTTAATGTTTCCATGTACAGCAGTTTATGACCCGAGTCCAGAAAAACATGCCACTTTCTGAAACGGAGGATTATCGGGAAACATGGCGGGAGGTCGGACTCCACATGAGGTGCAGAGTGAAGTCCACAGAGAGGTGAGCAAATCTGTCTAATCTCTTTAAACCAACTGTGACAAAATGCCCCAGAAACTTGGCAGCGACGGAGCACCGGGGTATTTGGGAAAATGTCTTCTCCGGCTGGTGTTGTGGCTCGGCGCGGCACACTAACCCAAAGGATCCTGTTTGCAGTTTAGAGTCGACCTGCAGGATCCATTAGTCTTGGCTGATGAAACGGGGAAAAAGTGGATTTTTCCCCCCACATATATTCTCTCCTATCTGTCACTGCGGCCGCATAGTGGAAGGAGAGTCGCCTGAATTTACAGTTCATTCTCTCAGATGATATGAGAAAGTGAAAAGAAGGGAAAAACATCTGTACGATCAAGATTGTAAAGAGAAAACAGAAAATAAAAAGATAAAGGAGCCACCGCCACCTGCATCAAAGCTCTGCTGAGTCCAACAATAAAAATACTAACTCTGCTACAACAAGCCAAACACTAAATTTAATGTACAGACTTTTGGCAGAGTTTGTTCACCTATTCCAGGCCATGCTGACAGGTAAAGTCCTGATCCAGAACAAACTTTGTTTAGAGCTGATCCGTGCAGCAGAGACCTGATCAGAAATAGATTCCAGCAGATCCAAGCATAACTCAACCAAAATGCACTCAACCTGTGGACTCACAAATGCTTGTACCTGTTTTCTAGACATGATGCAGGATGGACTGTAGCTTTATGGACCTGACAGATGTTTGAAATGAATTATAATGACTTTAGTGATGCCTTAACCTGCAGGCATGTTTGAAAGGCTTTTTTGTTTTTAAAGTAATCAAAATGATACCATTTATGAGAGCCAGTAACTGTGAAAACTGAAAAAATTGCTAGATTTTCAACTTTCCGACAGTCCTCGAACTACTCATCTGTCACGTGTTGTTCCATCAGGAAAATTATCCAAATCTAAGCTAAAAATATTTCATCAATTTTACTGATTATACTACACGTCTCAATTTGAAATTTGCCAAAAATGAATCGTTTGCCGTTAACATGGTTTTCATGGCTCAGTTGCAAAAAACAGATAACTGACAAAAATTCAGGGACTTTTATGTTCACACAGAGCAGATAACAGACAAGTATGGAAACAAGTATTTATAGAGTGTAGAGCTCCCACCTTTCCAGTGTTGGGAACACCTCTGGGCACTTGGAAAAATGTTGTACATGTGAATTCCTGGTTTTTACAAATTTTGGAAAATAAATAAAATAAATCCAATGTTTACTTTTCTTTTTTTATGATTTATGGCATTCTAACTGCAACATGCTGCTTAGAACACATTTCTTGCAATTTCTGTAAAATAAATGATCTAGAAATTCAACATTTGTTTTTGTCTTTGTTTATGATTCTAACTGTGTCATACTGCACAGAAGACATGTATGAGTCCTCTCTCCTTCTTCATGGTTGTTCTGTTTCCATAGAGGTGCAGGACTTTATGTTGCAGTGAAAAATGAACCCACAGTGAGTAAAAATGCTACAGCTCAGGGCTCAGAGGGTTAAATGTTCCTGTAGCGCCACCACAAGGTTGTTGACATCTGTGGGTTTAAATGAAACGTCTGAACATCGACTGGACTGAGAGCCATGAAATTTGGCACAGATATTTCGGGCCCCCAGGGGATGAACCCTAAAGTCTGTGAACGTTCTTTTAGCACCACTGTAAAGTCAAAGCTTTCAACTGTGCTGTGAAAAATCTTAACATCTGCATGACGGAGTGGTGCAAAATATGGCTGATTGATTCTGTGTTTTTCTTTAGGACTGACTTTGGTTTATGGCTAAATACATACAAAAGTAATAGTAGGGATGCAGTCAACCAAATAAAATCTTGGTGAACTGAAATCGTACCTGTTCTTCAGCTAATCGACTGGCTGCAAGGGGAAAAAAATCAGCAGGTTATCTGTAGATGAACTAAATGTTTCACAGACCACTGAGTGACTCTACCTGCAGCCTTATTAGCCTGGATGAATTCTAAAGGTATAAAGCTAATTTTACAGCATATTAAATCATTGTAACCTGGTTATTTAATACTGAAATGATAAGAACAGAACAGTTTCCTATGATTTCTGAAAATATATCAACTGGTGATCCAGCACAAGAACTATTGAGGAATAAAACACAGACTAGTTAGCTGCTGTTTTTAGATCATCTGACATGTTGGTTGTTGAGCTGTGATACACAAACTGCTGTCTACAAAGTTTACACAACTTTTTGAACAAAATGCAGAAAAGGAACAACTTCTTCATCATGGTGTCAGTTAGTTTGGAGTTGACTTTCAGTAAATGTTGAATAAATTACGTTGGAGAAGTTTATAGCTGTGAAAACACTCAAGGGTTAGGGTTAGTGTTGGTGCTTTTTTCCTTATGAAAGTAACACTACACTGAGAACAGTGAGAGTATATCGAACGAACAACCAACCAACCAACCAACCAACCAAAGTCCTGATTAAAACTTTGGGAGTAAATTCAGCTGCGTTCAGTATTTAATCTAAGAAGCAACCAATGAACAACCTCAAACCTCCAGGGAAGAATTCAGTCGAACAGTTGACCTGAACGTTAGAGTCCTACTACCTTTCTCATTCCAATCAGCCTCAGCTGCACTAATTAACATTTTTTAGCGAGTTAAGATGGTGAACATTATACTTTAACTGATTAAACTGGGATTATATTCCCTTGTTGATGCACACATTGACAGCTGGGGACACCGCAGATGCATTTTTGGTCTCATTATTGCACTTTCTTTCACTTTTTTTATTGCACATTTTACACACACATTTCTATACGCCTATTATTTCTATTTTTACACTCTACTTGGATCTCTTAATGCTTTTCTTTCATTGTAAATACCAACTATTTTGCACCTTCAACCATTTTTTTGCACCTTATTTCTTCGACCAGCACGATTTGAACATTCATTGCATGTTCTTTTGTACATTGGTTTCCTTATCTTTCTTGAATGTAACATGTGTGAGCTACCGAATACCTTGAATATCCCCAAGGGGATGAATAAAGTATCTATCTAGTAATTCGGCATCTATGTACTCCGAGTATCTGCACTACTGCAACCAGGAACAAACTGGAGGCATTTAAGGTTAATGGTTCCCACACTAGAGTTCGAACCTCTATCAAAAGGTTTAAAGATAAATAAAGGGGTGTCGTGAGATGATGAGGGAGTTCTGTTGTAGAAATATAGATTAATTATAGTACTTTTTAGTATCTATAGTTTTTTGTGAATCCAAACAGTGGAACATTGCTTCTACACATCTTCTTTAATTGGTGTCACAGACCAAAAACAACCGGTTTAATCAAACTTACAGTGTACGACATTGGAAAGAAAAATAGAAAATATAGCTGTATCACTGTTTATACGGTTCATACTGTGCATTTACCGCATATATCATATACTGTTCATACTGTTTACACTGTTCATTTCATTTATCCCTATCTGTACATTCATCTATGTTTATATTAATGTCTAGAGCTGTGATATTTATAGAGACCGAACACAAAACCACACAGAACTGTCAGCATGGCTACGTCTTGTTTATATCTGCTTTCTTTGTCTCAGGAATAGGTTTGACCAATAGCGTTCATTTGGTAAATTGTCAATCACAGAAAAAAGAAGTATATATGCCTTTAAAAACTTACATCTTCTAGTTCTACCAGGAGAGCTCAGAATCTGTCTAAAGGGTCTGTGGCTTATTAACCACACTGACCTTTTCCTCTCCGTCTCCTTCACATCGCTGCCTCCCCTCAGTCCAACACACCATATAATTTAACTGGTCACATATGCAGATTTATTTTCTCCAGCTGGGACATTCCTCTCTCCAGACGCTCACGGTTCCCATGTCCGAGGAGGGACCACAGGGAGAAAACCAGGACAGTGTCCCAGACGAGGCCTGAATCCGGCTGGCCCCAACCGCCTCGCTGCATAAATCTCACTTTACTAGATAGCAGCTATTAAACTCTACAACTAAAAAAAACACCTACACAAACTGACCTGAACACACACACTGATCGTAGGACTTAACCGGTTGATGCTATACAGTGAAGCAGCCGAGGCTTGACTCGTAAGGCCAATAACTTCTCACAGGGGCAAAAAAACAACATCCGACTCTGCCGCTGAACCCATAATTATGTCAGGTCAAGCCTGCAGACGCTTAAAAAGCTGGTTAGGAATAAATAACAGTGTCTTTAATGTGCAACTGTGCTCAGCGTGTGGAGAGAAAAGACCTGATACATTTCAAAATTTGAAAAATACGCTCTATTAGCAGCCGGACTGTCAGAAAACTAAAACATGCACGGAGCAGGAGGCTGCAGCGAAGCCTTGAAAGCAGAAAAAAGGGGGGTTGTGGGATATTATACGAGCTCTCAGATGTGTTTGCCTTGGCGTCACCTCCGAGTGATGTCATCATCATCATCATCATCATCATCATCACTGTCGTGGCTGTTCCACTTTTACAGATGACGGCAGCACCCGCTTCCAGAGGAACTGCTCACACAGCTTCTAAGTGCTTCAATCAATATTAAATGTTCAGAATGGAGCCTTCAGATGGAGGCCTGGCGAGCAGATGCTGTCAGGCCGGATATGAAGAAACGGGGATCACAGGGGGAGATTACGGCGCAGCTCGGGCACACACATGAATATTCATCAAACAAAACACTCAATGATGCATGCACTTAGCGCCAAAGACTCCCGGCAATCAAAGTTGAGCGAGAAGACTCGAGCCCGAGAGCTGACGGGAGCGCTTGACATTTCCAAAAATCAAAAAAACGGAGAGGAAATGAAGACGATCGACCGAGAGCCACATCACAAAAGAAATCATTTCCCAAACCTCACTTTACAATTATCTCCTTTCTGCTGACGGGGGTCGAATCAGGAAATGAACTCCAAAAGCTGGTTACAACTGACTCATTAAGGAGCATAATCAGTCAAAGATGCTCCAGTTGAGATAAACTCGGAGAGAATCAGCCTGAAGATAACGGCAGCGATTTGTGGTGTGTTTGTGCCAAAATTTCTGCTGAGCTCTGTTGAGTTGTGCAAGCTGCTGGCTGTCAGAAAATGAGATCCAGCTCTGGGGTTTTGCTAAACAGAATTTCAACAAGGGGTGGTGAAAAGTGGACTGATGATGCAAAACACTATCAGGCTGGTTGTTGCTGCTTAAACTATCCTCAAACTCCTGACTTTTTACCTCTTGGTTGCCACAACACTGACTGACTGACTTTTGAGACGAGCTGCACCTCAAGGTGGTGCCGAACCCCCAGCTGGGAGATCAGGAGTGAGTGCATACAAAGAGGTTGGAAAAGAAGGGAATAAACTGAGGAGATGGTGGTCAGAGAGGTGCTGAGAGCAGGAAACAAACTAGATGTCAAGCAGCTAGAGGAAGATACCACATTTTTTTAAGCTACTTTGCAACATTTGAATGTAAAAATGGGTTTGTGGACTCACCACTCTCGCTCTTCTCGATCACGTCCACCGTCTCGCCGGCCTTGAGGCTGATCTCCGAGTTCTCCTGCCTCTCGTAGTTGGCCACGGCCACGTACTGCTCCAGCACCATGGGCTCCGAGCTGTCGATCCCTGAGGGGAAGAAACAGGCTGTGAGCCACCTGCCCGCCGTGGCACCCCGCGAACGCCCACTGCACCCAACTACACTGCTGCTGCTGCTGCTGTGCACCCG
>OMNN01031952.1:0-11332 GCA_900302755.1 Chromis chromis | reverse complement strand
TACTTTTAACCCAGATTACCACACTGTCAAAGACTCATGCAGCAGGCATATTTAAAATAACCAAAGATAAAATACATCCGCAGTTGTGAGACCCTGGAAAAATCCAACTATGTAATGGGAACAAAACTGGAAAGTGCAGCTTTGTATTCATCATATGGACAAGAAATGAATGCTAATGATCTAATTTGTTTTAACAGAGGAAGCTTGTCAACCCAAAGCTCTCAGACTCGTATTACCAACCAGTTTACTGCTCAGATCCCAAGGTGGCACAATGACACAAACATCTGCAACCGTTGCTGCTTCTCTTTCTCAGTTCCTCCTTCTTCCATGATGATTATTTTACCGTATTAAAATTAATATACACTAGAAAGAATTAGAAAAGCCCTGCAAGTTTCATGCAATAGGTGAGGTGTTTGCATATTAAAATTCCAGAAACTTGCAGCCACAGTAGACAGCTAGCTCCATCGCTAACCACAGAAAAAAAATATGGTATGGTTTATTCGATAAATGCATTTGTAGAACTTTTTAAAACAGCTATTTATGATAAATTCTGACAGAGGAGGTTATAATAAAGTAGACTGAGCAACAGCCTCCTCAATTTTGGATTTTCAAACTCTCCATCCACTCTAAAATCTATTTAACTTTGACAAATTATGCAAATTTTCACCATTTTCCAGTACCAAGCAGTTTCAACTTTGGTGACTTTTGAATGTCATTATAATCATATGCATTTGGAGTGACATAATACATTTTAAGCACATTTCTTCTCACTAAAATGACAGATTCCAATCAAAAACACTAAGATCTCAACATATATATAGGCCAGTGTCCCAGTATATTCTAATTTAATGTCCTTGTATTGGTTATTTTAGCTTTACTTTACTTGTATTACCCCTTTACAAATGTTCTTTGTTTTCTGTATTTTTCTTTTGTTTATTACCTCCACCAAGAAGGTTATGTTTTTGCCGGCGTTTATCTGTTTGTTTGTTTGTTTGTTTGTTTGTTTGTCTGTCTGTCAGCAAGATAACTTGAAAAGTTATGAATGAATTTTAATGAAATGTTCAGGAAATGTTGATAATGGGACAAGGAATAGATGATTAAATTTTGGTGATTTTCTGGATTACCATCTGGATCCAGGAATTAGTGTACATAGAATGAATGTAGGACTATAACATCACAATATGGGTGGAAATGAGCTGCTTGGCGGAGGTCTGTGGTGCTTTTCTAGTTCTTGATAAATTGTTCATAATTAAAGTGTCATTTCTGATCCTTACTTGTACTATAAGATAAGATGCAGAGAGGAGAAGATAAAACTTTATTAATCCCAAAGGAAATTCTTGTGCCAGATATTGCTCAGAAAAAACAAATGACATGAGAAATGCAGAGCCTAAATGTAGAAAGCAATAAGATATACATGTGATACATTACTGAAATAAAATAAGATAAAATAAGATGAGTATAGAAAAGTATAAAGTAATGCTGGCAAATATACTGAGCTAATAAGCAACATCACATGTGATAATGAAGTAATGAAATGATATATTGCACCTAATAAATGTATTTAGGGAAAGAAATTGTGCAAAAAATTAAAAAAAAACATCAGAAAGAAACAGATCCAGTGAAATCAATAGATTTCTTAGAATTGCTGCTATGAATACCAGAAAAACCAAGCTGCTATTCTCACAGTGGAACTTTGTCAATGTCAAGCATCTTTGTGTGTTTTTGTTCTGTGTTGGCTCCATCCTTTTATACAGATTGGGACATGAACCCTAAAGCAGTGCCGTCATGTAAAATAACATTGGAACATACTGTAAGTTGCTGCAAGTGAGAAACAAGGTTAATTTGTTTGGCCTCATTTCCTCTCGCTGACAATTTTTCCGCATTACGATAACAACATAAAGACAAGCAGCACGAAAGAATACAGAGTGTGTTTTTATTATAGTCACATAAGGTCGAGGCTTACAACAGAACTGGTAAGTTCCTCTACACATGCAATCAGGGCTCGGGTCTGTCCACAGCAGAGTGAGAGGTTTCAGGAGGATCCCGTATGTGGGACAAATTAAACAGGCTTTATGCTCCGGGTTTTAAAGCATGGCCTCTTCAGCTCACCAAGGAAATTGAGTTTGTGACCGAAAAAATGCACTTTCCTCTTAACCCCCTGACCAGCCGTCACAGACACACAAACTTTCCCTTTGAAGGCTAAACGGGCAGAAACGAGGGAGGATTGGCTGTTCTGGGGAGTTATGGAAGCCCTGATCCTATTACCCGCCCCCCTGAAAAATGTGTCTGCAGGCCCCAGGAGCTTTTAACCTTTCGCTGCTCCGCGCTTTGATTCATGGGGGCGGCGGTGCTCTCATGTGAGCGTCGCTTTTTTTTGTCGGTATCGTGCACTGGCCGCTGGAAAGATGTGTAGCCGGTTGAGGGGGGTTTTTTTGGCCGCAAGGTGCGTTTAAATCTGTAAGTGGAGGGATTCCCTTTGTCTGGAGAAAAAGGAATCGGGAACCCCCGCTTAAGAAAATGAAACAAATGTCATTCCAATTCCTATTTTCACTGTGGAAGCAACTTCTCTCAACAATGCATTAATAAAAATCACATCTAAACATATTTGCTCGTCTAAAAACGTAGTTCCGGGAGTCCACTCATCTATTCAACCTGCAAGTCAATGGCTGTCTGGTCTACAGTTCCAAGAGAATACGTTTCAAAACAGAAAATGCAAGTTTTAGTTGATGCACACAGAGGTCTATATGCAGATGCCAGCCAAAGCACAAACATGTTTATTTGATAAGACTCCTAAATGGTTCATTTCACTCAGGACTGCAGAGGGAAGGAGTTTCCAAACACAGATGTGTTGTCAGTTGTTTTTTGTGGCACAGAAACGGGACACAGTCGCTGGAAATGAAGCATATTCGATATAGGATTTGTTTGTGAGTGTGTTTTTTTGATAAAGACAATCCAAATCAAGAAAACGCAGAAGCTTAATAAGATAGAAAGGTTTTAATATACAGATTCTATTATTCTGTTTAGTGAACAGATGTGCCCTCTTTCCAGGATTTATTGACATTCGTGATGCTCAGCTATAACTCAATTACTTCCACGACACAACTTTCCACATGATTTAAAGCCACGAGCCAGAACATTTAAAAAAGAGCTGACAAAAGACGGTCTGGGATGCCTTTGTTGCCGCCCCACAAAGAGCAGCCTTTGGGTTTAGCCAATATTTCATGACAATCACACATTCGTCGGCCTCCCCGATATCCACTTGTGTGGCGGGTCCGTAAGTCGCCGTGCACCTCGGCTAACGTGTTGGTTCAAATACCACAGAGAAGCTCTGAAAACAGGCATTAAAGTAGCCTAAATCCCCCAAGTAGCCGTGCGCTTAGCGTGGTCTCTGAAAGGTATCCAGCCGTTTATGTGAAACCTAAGCACTTCTTGATCAAAGGCTTTCAGAAGACTGCGAGGTGAATGAGGAGCCTTGTAGAATTCTCTGTTGATTACTTTTTTTTTTTTCTTCCAGTCAGCACAGGAGACGGGGAGTGTGTGTGTAAGTTTAGTGTCTCTAAAGACGGGAATCTTTCACCGGGGAGAGCGGATTAACACATCAAATCCAGCCCTTCAATCAATAGGGAGGTAATGGAGCGATAGAAAATATCTGCACACTGCCTGCCCACACGGCTGATTTAAACAGCTCTCTCTTTTGCAAAACCCAATGCGCACACTTCAGTTTCACAAAATAAGACAATGTTTTTTATTGAGGAAGAGCAGAATAGATTGATAATGTTTAATGACCATGAAGAAAAGGATGAGGAGTCGAAAGGATTTAATGAGTATCAAAAAACAAGTGTAGAATAGAGGAAATGTTATGTTTACCCTATTTAATGTACTGACAAGTGTAAAATGTTGCCCCATAGAATAATAAAGCAAAAAAGCTGCAAAACACAGATGAACCTAATACACTTCAGTATTTTCTCTGACTGCAGTCTTGAAGTGTGCACGGCTCCTGACAGTAGCTGCAACACGATGAGTTTGTGTTTGTACAAACTTGACACTTGACCTCTTCCTGCAGACTCGTGACCCTTCTCACTGACCCGTCAACAAACTAATTTGTCAACAGTGACCTTTCAGGCCTGAACCGGTCGCTGCGTCTCCTCCAGCAGTGCTCTCTCCTCAAAATCAATACCAGAACTTTGGAAACACTTAAATGAGAGAAACAGAGCAGAGTCCGTAGTGCTGAGTCTTAAATATTAATGCTGCCTTTGTTTTATACATGTTTAGTCCCAGAAGCTAATGTGGTGTTTAACATTAGGCTTGAGGTGCAGTCAGCACTTTCAATAACAGTACACTGACTTTTCTAAGCATTTACTTGTGCACTTCATGTTTTAGATGATATCAGTGGTGCTTCTTCATGTAAAATTCTCTATTACAGCACATAAATTGTTTATTTAAAAAGAAAAATGCCTGGATTATTTTGATTTTTGGCTCAAACTATAGTGATAAATCATATTGTGTAGTCACTAGTGTCCATATGCAGGATGGTTAATTTAAACCATTTACACCGATCAGCCACAACATTATGACCACTGACAGGTGAAGTGAATAACATTGATCATATTGGTACTATGTGGTGTTCTGCTGGAAAACCTTGAATTTGGCCATCTGTGTTGATGAGACTTAAACACCCAAATAAACATTGTCCCAGAACAAGCACACTCCCTCATGCAGATGGAAAACCCAAATATCACTGGCCTACCCCTGCAGGAAAATGCACCCCACCACATGGCAACATCAACCAATCAGGAACATCTTGAGGAACATGACAATGCCCCAAGATGTTGATTTGACCTCCAAACTTCCTAGACCCCATTCTGATCAAGCATCAACAGGATGCAGTGGAACACGTTTGATTGACAGAGGCCCCACTGCACAAGCCAGAGTACCCAAAGGATCCACTGCCCTGGTCCTGGTGCCAGACCCCATAGGACACCCTGAGAGGTCCTCTGGTCCATGCACTTTTATGTTAATGTTCCTCATGGCTTCATTCAGACATGATAGAGAGAGCTGTGGTATCAGCGCAGTAGTTGTACATTAGGTGACAGAATGCATATTAATGCATGAATAAAAAATAAAAAAATGTATCTAAATTTGCTCTATAACAAATGATGCATCCAGATCAATACTGTGTCCATGTCGGGGATTTATGATTATAAGTAATTGATGATGTTGCCGCTTTTCCATGTGCATGCAACTCTCTCACTCATGTGGATCCTGCTGCTGTTTGATGCTGCATGTATTTGATAAACATAGAAGAAAGACTCCTACAAACAGCTGGAAGCAACAAACTTCAGCTCCTGTTGAAACCTGAATTACCACAAAGTTGTTTTTTCATGAACATTTCAGTTTGAATCAATGTAAAACTGTCGGCAAAGTGATTTATGAAGGTATTTTGACATACAGGCTGTCTTTGTCGCTTTGTGTCTTTTGATCAACATTGGTGCTGAGATGAGGAAAAACCAAACCACTTCACTCACGTCCAAGTACATAACTTGTCTTTTCCCATCTGTGAATGTGACTGCATGCATTTTAGACTTGTGATGCGTTGGAAGTGATGGGAAATGTTAAATAAGTGAAAATGTCTCAATATGTGCTTACAACTGCATTGCAGTGTGTCATATAGAATATAGTCCATCTTAGTGCTCAGAAATGCAAAATAAGGGCTGTTATGATATGTTACTGCTTTAAAGCGTTTTCGTATTTTATATATTAGACAATGCAGTTAAACAAGTGCAAAAATGTAATAGTGTAATGTTCAAAAACTCTAAAAACAATGAAAATATGATCTTCTTTTATTGGAAATATGAAAATATTTGTCAGAAACAACATATTTTAGCCAATTTGAATTTTGTTGTGGACGTCATGTAGAGTTTGGGCCGTTTTTTGCAGTTATTAAGTAATTAAATACTTTTTTTTATATTATCCGTAATTTAACAAAACCGTGACCAGCGAAGTTGCTATGTGGTTTTACAGTCTACTTGTAGCTTCATGTACAAAAAAAAAAAAAAAAAAGATAGACAAGAGATCAAATTTGTATTTTGCACCAAGGAGGAAGCTGAGTGTATGATTGACACGTGTAGTTAATGACTGACCGTGGATCCTGTGGTGAAGCCACAATCCACCTTATCTGGTCCCAGCATGAAGCCAGCTGTGGAAACACTTTGCCCCACAGTTTTTCCGTGTCTCCTATGACATAACATATTAGCAGTACCCTCCTTATGAATAAGTGTCATGCATGAAAGCAAGGAAAAGAAATCCAAGAAGTTCTGCTAACGTGGTGCGAGGAGATTAATGATTAAATGTTCCTTTTCCTCACCCTAAATTCATCATCATCTCCACCCCTGTACTATTTCTCTTTCCATTTCCCCCTGTTTTCTTTCTCGGCCTCCCTCCGTTTAGTCCCTTGCTGACAGAATATTGCCAATAAAATCACAAATCACAGGTATTAATCTAGATCCATTCACTGTTTGCTAATCTGACACACCACAGGAGGGGCCAAGCGTGGCATCATTTAGCTCGGTGACAGGTGAAACATGTTGAAAACAAGACCTGCAGGAAAGAACGTGTACATCATCCGAGTGCAGCCGGAGCGGACACGGCTGGATAGAAACGGTGCTTTACACCAATCACTGCCTGCTGCTTTAAGCTGATGACTTCCTGCCTCTGATTCGGTCTGCTGTTGGTCAAGCCGGACATGATTGTGGCAGTGTTAGCTCTCATCGAACACACAATATACACAACGCATACATGCAACTTGCAGTGTAGCAGGTTACTCGTGCTGCCCAGCGCCTCCTTGGCATGCGTCGCAGTGTTCAACAGCAGATGGAGTCCGCCTGCATTAACACTGATGGTGCTGCGATTCTCAGAGGGCTCGTTCCACTCGTTCTCTCTTTTCAAGCACTATGGAAAAAAAAGCAGCATTTCAAAATTGTCAAAGCTGCAGAGGGGACTGTGTGAAAATGTGATAAGACGAAACAACTGCACTAAGCACCAGGGCACAAAGGAGATTCTGGAAGGTAGAAAGACAGACAGACCTCTCTGTGTTCGACTCCTGACAGATTGTGTTTGTGAGGGATGTCAGGAATGAAATTGGACAAAAATGAAAAGCATGACACGGTATTCAATAGTTTTAAAATGTGATTTTAGCAAATCTCTACAGTTTAGGGGATGTCGAAATATTGTTGGGGTGGGTTTGACTTTGTTAAAAAAGCAATAACCTCGAGATTCAACTTAACCCGCATATCATGCTTAATATTAGCACTAAAATATTTTCACTTTACCCATAATATCATAGATTAACCCATGTTGATTTTACTGTAGTTCTATGATAATGCATGAAGGACTCACAAGGATCACTTGTGCAAAATGAATCTGTTTTATGACATACAAATGCTATGTATAGCACTATATATATAGCTATTAACTATAACTATTAACACTATTAAGTGTGCAGCTTTTGACACCATCTCCCATTCCATCCTCCTCCACAGACTGGCATCCATTGGTCTATCATCCACACCCCTGGACTGGTTTTCATCATATCTCTCCGGCTGCACTCAGTTCATTCAGTTAAAAACATTCACATCCCAGCCATCTCCCCTCTCCTCCGGTATTCCCCAAGGCTCTGTTCTCGGTCCCATCCTTTTCATCATCTATCTTCTTCCCCTTGGCCATATATTCCGGAAAAACAACATTCAATTTCACTGCTATGCGGACGACACCCAGCTCTACCTTTACACCAAACACCGACTCTCTGGCTATTTTCAAATCACGTCTCAAAACCCATCTGTTCAAAAGAGCCTACTCACTCTGACTTTCTTTCATCTCACTGCAAAACTTCTGTTCTGTTTTTTTTTTTAACTGTTAAATTTCCTCCTTTAAGTTTTTACTTCTAAGTTTATATTGTTATGTTTTTAACTTTGCTTGTAAGGTGTCCTTGAGTTTTTTGAAAAGCACCTATAAATAACATGTATTATTATTATTAAAGTTTGGGTTAGGATTAGGCACAAAAACAACATTTTAGACTTAAAGTCCCTCTACAGTCATTGATGAAAACCTTAAACACTAATCTTTGTATCAAAGTTGCATATTTATATGCTTTTTTCCCATTAAAATTATCCATTCCTGGTGATAAATGACTTTGATGTAACTCTACACTGTTGTCATTTCCCCCACACACCTCTTCCCCACTTGTTGCAGCTCGAGCACACCAGCTTACCACCAACTCTGCTGAAACTCCAGTAGTATTCTATGCAACACAATGGCAAGTTGTAATATTGGTAGGGATGTCCTGATCGGGATCAGGGCCTGATCATTGCAATTTTTTTATTTTTTTATTTTTAACATTTTTAACAGAAAAATATCAGCACAAATCTAAGCATAATTCTTTATTACCGTTGTTTATGTCCACTGTCACACGGGTGTCGTACATTTTAATAATTGTCTTAAATGACAGCATTACCAAACAATAATCAAATATCTGTATTGCAAATTGAGCATACTGGATATTCTTTCTGTTCTGATAATTCTGTTTTAATCCACAGGAACATGACTAGGAGAGCATCATATATGTCACTGGGATGCTGTAACAACATTCTAGCTGACCACAGCTTGATTTAACACATATGCGCTGGCCAGAGGTTATCAAGCATCACAGAAGACTTTGTCATGGTGCCCCTTTACTGGCCAAACCCCCACAATGCTCTCTGCTCACCAAAATAGAACTATCCCCTTCCTCTGGTCACTAAACTACAAAACAGTACCACGCTTTCAGATTGAGATCTGATATTGGCAACATTAAATGACTTGGATTGGGGGGAATTTGGTCGATACATCCCTAAATATTGCAGTAATTCAACATGTTTCAATCGCAGTTAGATTGTGAGCTTGGCCGTGTTATGTATTAAACCTCTGAAATCTGAATTTGTAAATTTTTGAGACTGTTCACTGCAGTTTCAAGGTGGAAATACTTGTGCTTAACTACCTTTTTTTTTTTTGTCTGCATTTATTCTCATCGTTTAACACCACAAAAGAGGGGTCAACATTTTATGAGATTGATGCCAATTTTAGTCTTGCAGTCAAATATTTAATATTTAGTGCGTGTGCGTAACTACCTATTTTGCTTGTGGTGTGTCATCTAGCATTTAAAAAACACATTATGGACATGTTGACGAGGTAAAAAAAGATTTTTCAGGGGGTCTTCGAAAAACAAATTATTATTAGAGTGAAAATAAAGATTTAGGAAACTTCATCGTTTGGGTCCAAATGTTACAGCATCTTACAAAAGTAAATGTGTCTATGGACGATTGTGAACATGGATTTGTCAACTGGAAACACAAAGGTAATGTTTTGTTGACTCCTGCATACACTCAAGCCTCCTGTCTGCAGACTGTGACACTCAGTCACAGTGTGTGAAGACACACAGTCAACCATGTTCCCTCCAGTGCTACCTGGAAAAAGACACTTGGATAAATTTGTGTAAGAACTTCAAATGGAGGACTCATTTCAGAATGAGAGTGTCAGCTAATGGCCAAAGAACAGCGAAACTGCTCAAAAGTTGTCAAAGTGAACATATGGACGCAGAGGTCAAGGGAAGGCGAGGAGAACATTAAGAGGCATTAAAAGGTGCATTTTTGAATGTGCAGCCTGAAGGAGGAGAGTCGGAGCAGGCTGAGAGGCTGGGCCCTGGCACCGGCACACAATCCATTTGTTCATGGCACAGGCGTTAATGGTTGAGCGGGCCTGAGCCAAAAAACATAAGGGAGCGCTTTAATCAAAACTCGCATGCATTACCTCTGCAGATCCCGGCAAACGTTTGCAGAGGGGCAGAAGGTGAGCAAATGCCAGTTCGGTCTCCTGAGCCGGACGACGACTGGGGCGGGTGCAGCTCTAAAAACAACTCGGGCCCCTGTGCGTGGACCGACATGTCGGGGGAAATGGAGAACGTGTGCTGTATCAGAATGGTGGCAGGCGATGGAGGCTTGAACACGGAGGTAGGATTAGGCTGTCAATAGACCGCAGTGTGGCTGATCCTGTCAGAGCCGAGGCGGGGGTTAAACGCCAGGAAATCACTCTCGCGCACACACTGGCTTAATGTTATGCGAGTGCAGGCTCTTGCGGACTTTCCTCTGGTGGCTGATGAGGTGTCTTAGCTGATTAATGCCACGCAGAACTTTGGAGGTCGTTTCCAGGACTTTAATTAGGCCAGGCACTAACTAAATCACACTTGCACAATTGAGTTCTCAGTTGAGTATCTTCAATTAGGCTCAGCTGAAGGCCAGGAAACCTGATTACTGTGTTTAGCCGAGGAGGAGTCCCAAATTTAAAGGTCAAGGGAGTATAATGGAACATCGGCTACCTACTGTTAGATACTGGACATTCAGACAAAATGAAAAGTTATGCTTGTGGTGCTTATAAGTGCAGCTTTGGAGACTCACGCTAAGGCCAGACACACCCAAATCAGATTAACAAGCCAAATTTAAGTAATCTAACAAACTCCGTGGAGAGGTTGATCCCATTACGGCAGCGACCCCTCCTCCTTAAAGCCTGCAGGAAGCCACTTTTTATGCTCTCTAATTAATTGACCATCAAACCTGCCCACCAGCACATCTGTGACAAGTTATCTTATTTGCTGATTCATAGCCCTTTCCTGTTTGCAGAGCTCTGTTCAAATAAACTGGGTTTTTGTGTCCAATTACGTGACGGAGCGGAGGTGAGGGAGCTGTCATGCCTGAGGCTGGTGGAAGCGGTTCACAAAGCAAGTTAAGTGCTGTTTATTTTAAGTGTTTTAAAGCGGCACAAGTCAATATTTTTCAAATGACTGTACGTGACAGTGATTTATCCCCAATTTTGCTGTTCCGCAGATCGTGGACCGCAAGTTTACTGATTTGGTTCCCTTTTCTCTGCTCTCATCAGCACCGTTTCCAGCAGCAAAACAGGTTGCAGTTGTTGTAGCTGACTTTATTCCATTTAGCTGATTTTGTAGTTTACACAGCTATGCTTAGATTTCCAACTCGTCTTAGAGTCATTGCAGCTGGAACTATGATCCTACTACAGTCTTTAGGGAGGTGCATCACATAGCAAGTAGTTTTTGCCATTAGAACAAGTGCATGGCTTAAATAAAGATGTATTACTAAGTAGACTATATTTCTAAGTAGGTCTTATATAATAAGTTAGTTTTCTTAAATTATCCTGTCACTTCTGTCCTGTGCATTTTTAATACTTACATATTATTTTTCTTATATTCTAAATCACTCTATAAAAAGTTAATATGGTATGTAGCCCT
>OMNN01031938.1:0-12853 GCA_900302755.1 Chromis chromis | reverse complement strand
AACTGAGTGCTTCGCAGTTGGGGGCGGAGCTATCAGGGGCTGGGGGCGGGGCTATCGTCTGCGGCTGTCGGCTGTGCAGAGAGACACAGAAGCTCCGCTGCTCAGCGATGGAAAGGGACACATAAGTGATAATATGTGTCCTTTTTCTCCAGGACGTCTCTGGTCTGATCAGATTTATTGTAATGGATCCCAGGACACACGCAAGTTTTGCGCTGTTGCGCTGAAATCCGGTACAATTGTGTCGCAGAAACGCGGAAGTGCCGGCGCTGGGCAACAGGACCTCCGCAGACCTTCTGGTGACGTAATAGCGTGGCTCCAACTTGGCTCCTGGCCAGTGGATACGCAAAGCGGTTCTTAGGAAGAACGGAGTTTGAACCAATAAAGCTCCGAACTAGAACTAGCTCCGAACTAGAACTAGAACCAGGTCGATGGAAACACGGTATGAGTGACTTAAAGTGACACTTTCAATAGTGCAATGTCAATATTCCTGTCTGCCAGACAGATACTAATATGAACTCAGTAGTGAGGAGCAGAAAGCATTAAGATTTCTAATGAATAATACAAATAATAATAACCTTTCACAATTAGGTCTTTCACAACTGCTTGTGCAAAGAAAGATGCAAACTATTATTTGGCAGTCACAGCTGCTGTAAACCTTTTGTCGTACTGCCAGTGTAAGGTTTAGCAGCACGGCATTCTTTACAAACAACCTGCGTCTTGTCAAGTTTACCATCTTTAAGTAGTAGTTCCAAACGCCTGATTTGAACTTTTTAGGTGCTTCAAAAATCTCATCTAGCTGCTTGCTGCTGCTCTCGCAGACCTCCATGTTGTAACTTTGTTGCGGTAGAAATGTGCTTCCCAGCTTCCGTCCGTGTTCAAAATAAAACGCGAAGCAGTGATGGTGCATTCAATGTACCTCGAAACACAGGATAGAATGAAATACAACATGAAAAAATCGATGCAACCATGGATTTTACCGATGCAGGCATGCAGCGAACGATGCATCACGATTTCACCCGTCAATTGTATCAATGCACACTGAATGAATCGATGCACTCGCATTGTGCACGTTTGTATCTAGATACAGATTCGTATCGATTAATCTCCACATGCTTAACAGAGAGACAGCCGGCAGACCATCCTTCACTTGGTTTCGGTGAGCACCGCTGGTGCATTGTGTTGAGCTCGATTAGGATAGCGTTTTGTAAGAGTGAGCGGCCAATTTTTGGTTTAATTCAGTTCTCTCATGTTTAAGTTAGTCAGGGAGGTAAGACTCTGTTTTTGGTTTCTTCAGTTTGCTTTTGTAGGAAAGTTGATCTGGGAGATATAGTTTGGGTTTTTGTTTGTTATTTTGGCTATATAGGCTCACTCCTTTGTTATTTATAACACCGCACCACCGATTCCTTTTCAGTCGGTCGCCTTTTGTTTGATTCAGTCACCTTATTGTAAATAAACCAATGATTTCCTGTTTAAAAAAGCGTTGTGTGGCTATTTGAATTAAGTGAAGGATGGTTCTCCATGTTGCACTGCAGTAGCCCATAGGTTGGGCGTAACAAGTCCAATTGAAAGGTCAATTAATTTTATTAACATATTGACATAAATAAATAAATAAATAAATATGCAATTACATTCAACATGTGCCTGTAACATTAAAAAAAAAATCTCACACTGCTATAATAAGGCAGCCACACAAAGTGCCCTTATTTTTCACGGAGCACCTGCCCCCCAAAATGTCTGTGCACACCACTGCTCTAACTGTCAATACATCATTTCCCTTTTCCCAATTTTTGTTGAATACCTCATGCATAAAAATAAGGCTTTGCGGCAAGACACTAGATGACACACTGCAGAAGTGAAGCTTTAGCCATGCCTACATCTCAAGCAGACTGTGTGGCCTGTGGCTAATCTAAGTAAAAGTGAAAACAACATGTTCTGCAACTATCACGCATGGGTGAGCTAAGCAGTGTGGCACAGGCTTAACATTTTTCTCCACGACTTTCTTGCTTGTGCTTTCTCACTTGAAATTATGTCTTGTCAGCTTTTACCTGTTGCCGCTGGACCCACAGCCAGTAACGCTGAGTACAGAGCAGCCAAAAACAAGAAGAAAGGGGAAAAAGATGCAGATGGAGAAAGCACAAAGAATGTAGACCAACATGTCTGAGTAGCTGCTCTCCCAGAAGACAGCACACAGCATCTCTGCAGGGTCATACCTTGAAGTGAAAGAAGACATGATAGAGATGAACAGAGTAGATCATGGAGCACTAATTGAAGGCTACATACCTGATCCAGGCGTAAACAACAGGGATGCTCCCGAACACCACTCCTGTCACCCAAGAAGCAAAGCATGCTGTCACCATGACAGCAAAGAGAGCAGTTCCTCTGAAGGTCATGCCAATCAGCCGCTGCACACAGAGGACAGCTGTAAATGGAAAAAAGATAACTTTAGACTGGCTGCATCTAAACGCCTGATTGGGATTTGGATTGGATTTAAGACATAATGAGATTGCAGATCTTGCAATGGCTACAACAATGGCACTAATATTGCAGGGCTATAACTTCTAGGATCAACTGAGGTAAATTGAAATATAGCAATGAAGTTGTTGAAGAAATTCTCCGCCGATACCGTCTTCTTTATATATTGAAAAGGTTTATTAAAGAAAGTAGAGCATCTTCAGGCACCATGGTTTTCCCTGGGTGTTGTCAGTTCAAATCACACACCCACACAACATATGAAACACACTTTTTTTTCTCTGAGAGCCCAGGGATGTATATACAATGTAAACATACACATTCCTGTAACAGGCTCATCTCATCCTGCCTTTTAAGGATAGAAAACTTAAGTGAAAAGAGATCCCTTTTAAGGATATCAAACTCAGTAGATAGGAAACCCTGCTTAGAGTTAAACACAGATAGTTAAGATATCAGACACCTCACAACCAGCCATAATCAACTTTAAGACAGAGAAACAACAAGCTTTCATTCATTTTCAGTCACAGGCTGGAGAGAGGGTCCACTGTGATCAAAAGAGCAGAGACATCTAGACACCCCACCAGATGTTCAACATTAAAGACAAACACCTTCCAGACAGGATGGTGTGAAGTTTGTGTTATCAGAAGGAGGCCAAGAAAGCAGACCTCCAAAGGATTCCACAACACACACCTTGAGACATCCAGGATGCAAATTGGGCTTTGTAGATGTTGCACAGGATGTGTTTCTTTGTAGAGATTTAGATGTTATTACAGAGATTTTTTTTGTTTTGAAATGTATGCGAATTCTCTGGAGTATTATTGACACCGAGTGGTTAAAGTGTGTTAACTTAGTTAACAGCATGCGGTGTTCACATGATCATGATTTTTTTTTATTTTTTTTTTTTAACAGTGTTTGCTGGTGAAAAGAAGATTTGCTGTGGCAAAGAAGAGAATAAATAAAAGTGTGAGCGCTTCAAGAGGACCTTTGTCCCAGCTGCTTTTAGACTCTTCAATGTACACAGATTAAAATGTCCACCCATGCATGCTTTTATGCACTTTTTTTTAAAAATTTATGTATGTATGTGAATGATAGAAAACTTTGGGAGCAGATATAGGCCTAGCTTAGCCAAGTCACTGGCTCAAACCCCCAGTCACTATCAGGCATACAAGGGACCAAATTGCTGCCAGAAACACTGACCGACTTCTGACCTTGCTGGAAGTGGGGGTCAAAATCTGATAACAGTATCAAAAGGATTCCACTTTACGGACAATACCAGAAGGAACACTGAACTCACATTAGGACAAAGAAAGACAATTATTTTATCATCCTAGACCTAACCATTCTCTATGTGTAATCATTTGAAAGGAACTGTCGAACACTGATTTCAATAACCTCATCATGATCACCATTACACCATGATCTCTCTTTCAATCTGTTGTGTTATGTGTAAGTTCATGTGACAAACTATAAGTTTAACATGTCTGATATCAAATATGTGTTTAGTTTTGATTGTCTGTCTACCAACAGTACACATCCATAAATGAGGCACTACTATTTTAAACTACTTTGAAATTATACAAACCACAGAAATAAAGTGTTAAGTGTAAGACCATCCCTGAAAGCCCCACTTTGAGTTATCCCCTAAGACCAGGGGCGTAGCACCAAATGATACATGATTAACATCGGGACCTGTGTCACACACATTTTGGTGACCGCTGGCAGGTTCACATTCTCAATTTTAACATAGATCTCAAACTATTACAAAATATCACATTCTGCGTCAGTTAATAGGTCTGGAATGAGCCAACCTTCATGTCAAGGTTTATCACTGGTTGCAAAAGGTGGTTTTACAATGTCGAACCAGAGACCAAATAGCGGTCTTCATACTGGAGGAGCTTGCAGTCGCCAAGACTGGAGAAGTTGGTCCAGGTAAGGAGTGCACCAAGAGCATGCTCACAATTTTGTTAACCTTTCATGGGGTTGTGCACTATGAATACATTCCCTGAGGTTTCCTTGTGTCTCTTGTGACTTTACTTCCTGTGTTTTTCCTGCCTCTGTGATTGTGTGCCTCGTCAATGGTTTCATCTGCATCCTATTTTCCCATCAACCCCTTTGTGCATACGTAAATTCCGGTCTTTCCTTCTTTTAGTCACAGGGACCCAGCAAATGCAGACGAATCTACACAGTAGGTAGAGAGAATAGCACCTCTGTAGAAATAAATGTAATTGTGAGTTTATACCTTTCCCGATTAGGGGCCGGGGTGTTGGAGCTATTTGTTATTTTTGTAATATTTAATAATTAAATGTTTAATTATTAAATATTACAAAAATAACAAATAGCTCCAAATAGTTATTTATTTTTTGTTGTTTTCTTTTGAGGAATGCATCTTTGGTTTCATTGTGGTTGATTTGAGTATTTGTTAATGCCTTTATTTTTGAAGTTACTGGGTTGCTGGCACGCACTGGGTGAATCTACATACTGTATATGGGCATGCAGGTGAGACAGGCACCTGGAAGGGATTATGTTTTTTTTTTTTTACCAGTGCTAGAGACAAAGCAAGGACCTTTTATTCTCTGTTCGTTGGCTTGCCATGTGGAATAAAACCTCAAGAAACTTTTTTTTTTTTTTGCCTTGACAATGGACTCATTTTTCCCCTGCGTAAATTAATTCCCAGGGTGCCGCAGTGGCCGTTTGATTTGATTTTAAGACAAATAGCCACTACAGTGAAATATTAGTCTCATGTACGAGTGCGGATACAGATGTGGAAAACATTAAATTATCTTAATCTGCTGTGGAGACGGCCACTAGGGTGACAGCAGAGATAGTCAAACATATCCTCCCATGCTGCAAACCTGCCTCGGATGGCCAATTAGTAAGAATCTTCATATTGGCTTTGTGCACTTGTGAAATTGTACGAGAACTATAATAATGATGCAGGTTCCACATCCCTACTCTAGCCCCAAGTGATGTTACCTTTTGCCATGCACCTGGTTGTCTTGGTAGTATGGGGGGATCTGTTCCTTTGAGCAGATGTAAAGTCTGTAACCCTGTGAAAACCAGTAACATCAGACTTTAGCCAGGGTTTTGGAACACTTGGAGGCCATCAAAGCTCCTCCAATGTGGAATGAGTGGTCTTAAAATAAAGTCTAAAGTGCGAGAGGGACAAGCATCACGGAGTAGCTTGACTAGAGTGGGTCAGAAAAAGAGCATTTAAGTATTTTCTGATTTATATATGATGTGTTATGAACTCGTAAGGGCTTAGGTGTGTGTCTGATTTAAAATACAGTACATTACATTATTATTATATTATTATTATAAGGATTGGATTGCCATCTCAGTTGGTTTTGAGTGAGTAATCAGGTAGCCTTCTGAGACACAGTGAAAGTTGATCACAGTGGGGATATAGATCAAATTTAGCAGATATTATGGTGGACTCCAAGGATAACCGAAGAAGCAAGGAAAAACATTGACTCCAGCATGCACAGCAGACAGTTGGATGTGTATTTCAAACAAATGCTGATGATGCAGCAGGACATAGGATAGTATAAAAAGTTGGATAATGTGGCTACAGCAAAAGATGGGAAGAGTAGGTTGGACCTGGAATGTATGGAAATTGATCTTTTTGACCATTCATCCCCTGTAAATAGCTGTCGATGGTTAGAAGCAGTTTAGACAAACTGTGTGAATGCAGTAGGCAGTTTTAGTGGAGAACCACTTTCCAGTATAAAAATCCCCAGAAACCACAAGAAGCTGCATAATTGTGGACCAGATTGACATTGATGATTATTGGTTGGGACTCAACACAAGGCTTCAAATAATGACATCAATAATTAGGGTCTGTTCTTGCAGTGGAATGTGAGCCTTATTGTACAGTGCTTGGAACCCGGAGCTGGAAGCTGCAATGTGAGGTAGGTGAGATGGAATAAACATTATGTGGAAGTGGCAACTGGTGCTACTCGGTAACTGAGCACTAACTGCAGGCAATTGCTAAATAGAGGAACAGAATAATGAGATTTGCATCAAGGTGCTGGAGATAGAATCCTGAAATTTCTGAAATGAGGGACAGAGGAAAAGGGAATTGCCATTGAGAAATGAGAACAGAAGACTGTTGACCTGGGGGCTAGAGGTAAACCTGGGACTCCGGTGCCAGAGATTAGTGATGTGAAGATTGCAAAGAGTTTTACCACAGAAAATGTGCCCTAAACATGATCTTTATACTCACACTTACGTCCGTTTCTGCACAGTTTTGTTCTTCCACTTATCTCATCAAACACTGGCATGAAGCTGCTTTCCTCATCTACTATGGCCACCAACCACGATTAGCTGCAAACTTATATCCTAGCAGACCACGTATATGATGGTCTGCTAGGATCTGAGTAATGTAAACTTTCTCATCTCCCCAGTCCACAAGAGTCTGCACCAACCCCTTTGTGGATGTCCACAAGCTGCTCAGGCAGGAGCACCAAATTTGAGAGAAAATGAGTAGTAGGTGAACGAGAAAATCCAATTGGCTAGTTCTCAGTCATGACTGCTGAGCTGGGATTTGAGCTAGGAGTTGAGACGCGTTAAAGCAAGATGGGTAACGGAGTGGACATAGGGAATGAGAGATTTAGATAGGCTCTTGGTCACGATCAGAGTCATCATGACACTGCAATCGTGGGGTGTATCAGGGATGGACAGGAGGGGGAGTACAGGAGCCTGGTGGAGGACTTCGTGATGTGGTGCAGGGCAAACCATCTGCAGCTCAACACTGCCAAGACCAAGGAGATGGTGATAGATTTCCGGAGGTCCAGGCCTCCTATGCAACAGATCTCCATTGAGGGGTCTGATGTGGAGGTGGTCTTGACCTACTGTCTCCATCCTGCTCCACTGACAGGCTGAGGAAGTTGTTTGTCCCACAGGCCATACGACTCTTCAACTCCTCCTCACACAGATGAACACTGACTTTTTTTCCAATCGGCACTTCACTTCAATTCACTTTATTACGGACACTGGTGGCTATCCGGCCACACACACGCACAGATATAGACAAATAGCATATACTCTTTGCACATCACTAATTTGCACTGTTTTTAATTTTCACTGTTTTTGCATTTTCTGCATCTCTTTTATGTTTAATATGCTGCTGGTTGCTTAAATTTCCCTCGGGATCAATAAAATACCTACCTACCTACCTACCCTACCATCATTCAGAAATATGGATATATATATATATTATAGCCTGCAGGCAATATGGCATTTTGTGGATGCAGACTTTGCATACAAGAACAAACAGATGCACAGGGCAGGTAGGTATTTTTTGAGCTATGACAGGAATGGAGAGTTTGAGATGTGCCTGGCTCCTGAACTTAAGCTGAAATTTTTTACCTCCACTACAAAAGGTCAGCTGCTTCTGAAAGAGACATTTTGTGTGGAGGAGGAATCTTTTACTAATCAAAGGCTACAGTGTGTGATTCTACAGATGCTGTACATCACTTAATAAGATTAATATTATTTTTTTTTAAATTTAATTCCAACAAGTTCATTTTGTCTACTGAGAATATTACTCTCTGGTTTTTTTTTAAGACAAAGAATGTAGGAGATGTTCTTTTACCTGACATGTTTCGACTGACAACTTCAGTCTTCCTCAGAGGCGTCAGCTGATGTGGTGTTCTTCATGGGCGTGGTCAATCTGACAGTCCTGTCAGTTCTGTCAGATTGACCACGCTCCCCGCCGCCCGCTGGTCTTTTCAAGAGAGAGTCCCAGGTGTGTGACAGCATGAATGCTCCTTCATCCCGGTTCATGGTTGTGTTCCCCCATTTTCTGATCTCAATTGCCTCCTTGATGAAACGTTTGTGTTTATTGCTTTCTGATGTGATGATTCTTGTGTTGTCCCAGTCCATGATGTGGTTTTGTCATTTGCATTGATCTAATATTGCTGACTTGAGGTTTTCCTGTTCTGCCTTGTGTTTTTCTGTTCTGGTGAGTTGTGCTGCTGTTGTATTTTCACACTCCTTCTGGTGTTCCTTTTTTCTGATTTTAAAACTCCTTCCCGTTTCCCCAATGTATGTATGTTTGCATGATCTGCACGGTATTTCATAGATGACATTGCATTTATTGTCCTTTTCTATTTTGTCTTTTGTCTTTTGAGTGAACCAGCAGTTGTCGAAAAACCTCACACCAAACTCAGACCTGTCAGTTCTGTCAGATTTTGTCTTTTGGGTGAACCAGCAGTTGTCGGTCAGATTGACCACGCCCATGAAGAACACCACATAAAGACACGTCACAGCGATCAGCTGATGCCTCTGAGGAAGACTGAAGTTGAAACATGTCAGGTAAAAGAACATCTCCTACATTCTTTGTCTGAAAAAAAGAAACCTGAGAGTAAGATTAAAATTTAGGTTGTCTGTAGGGTCGCGGGGGTGGGCAGCTGGAGCCTATCCCAGCTAACTCGGGCAAAGGCAGGGGATACCCTGGACAGGTCGCCAGTTTGTCGCAGGGCTACACAGAGACAGACAACCAAGCACATTCACATTCACACCTACAGACAATTTAGAATCATCAATTAACCTCAGCATGTCTTTGGACCGTGGGAGGAAGCCGGAGTACCCGATGAAAACCCACGCTGCACAGGGAGGACATGCAAACTCCACACAGAAAGATCCCAGGCATCCTAACCGGGATGTGAACCGGGGATCTTCTAGCTGTTAAGCGACGGTGCTAACCACTGATCCAACGTGCAGCCCCATGGGAAATTATGTTATGTGATTTCCCATGGGGCCCATGTGCCGGTGGAGCATTTTGGTGTTTTGTCCTTTGGATGGACCAGCTTCTGCCTCAGGGTGTTTTAAGCCCACCAACACCGTGAGGCAGAAGTTGGTCCATCCAAAGGACAAAACACCAAGACACAAACAGAGCAATGTGGTGTACGCAGTCCAGTGCAGCGAGGAATGCTCAGACCTGTACATTGGGGAGACAAAACAACCGCTCCACTGGCGCAAGGCTCAACACAGAAGAGTCATCTCCTCAGGACAGGACTCAGCAGTCCACCTACATCTGAATGACACAGGCCACTTGTTCGAAGACAATAATGTACAAATTTTGGCCAGAGAGGATAGATGGTTTGAGAGGGGGGTGAAGGAAGCCATCTATGTTCAACTGAAAAAACATCTTTAAACAGAGGGGGAGCCTTGCGACATCACCTCTCACCAGTATACAATGCAGTTTTACATTCTCTACCCAGGAAGAACAGAACCCATTCACACCTGGCCACAAAGGGCCCTAACGAACGCCATTGTGAAAGGGAAGGACCTGACGACTTGCATCAGCTCCATTCACACCTGGCCACAACGGATACTAACAAACCCCATTGTGAGAGGGAAGGACCCAACGACTCGCATAATAAGGCGAGGGGCAACACACACACCAGACAAAAGCTTCAATAGTGTTAATGGCTCCTGTAGAGTATAAAAATCTGGAACTCCCAACCAGTCAGTTTAGAACTGATGAAGCTTCTTGGATGAGAGGTGAAACGTCTTTGACAAAGTCAAGCAAGTCCAGATGCTACGACTGAAACTACGAGGAGGGTTCCATCAGTGTATAATAGATTTAACTTAATGGTAAAAACCTCAGATTAGATTATCCTCAAATTAAAAATGTTGATATCACAATAGGCAAGATTTGTTTTCTAGCTGTTCCCATGATATTTGTTTTTTCTCTTGGTCTCTGTAGAATATTGTAATATAATGATTGCTTCCCTATACTCAGTAATTGAGCCCTTTGCAGGGAGCTGAAGTGAAGCCTTTTGCTATTATAGTATGATACCCAGTAATCAGATTACACTAACATTAAAACTAACTAGGTGGCCAGATTACTTTTCTTTAAATTTTTCTTATTATAGCTGTTTCAAAGCTCACCTCTCTTCTGCCTTTGTCCTTCAGTGAGTACAGTCAGTGTTGAACAAATAATGACTGAACTACAGTATGGGTTTTTAATTCCAGTCCAAGCTCAGCACAATGATTTCTGTAGACAGATTAAATAACTGAGATAGTAATTATCATCTAAAATAATTGGAAAAAACCCCCAGCTAGATACTGATTTCCTGCTTGTTTTCCTAGCTACCTAGCTAATAACTGAACAGCTTACAAAACACAAACTTAACATACCTGTAGGAGCCAAGTTAAGTTTATATATATCTAAGTAATAAATAAATACGTAATTTCATTGATTAAGTTAAGTTATAAAATGTGTTAAAGTTCAGCTAATTTCATTGGTGTAATTCATGACATAAAAGAATATTCAGTTAAAAAGATTGCATTTTGTTAGCTCTGTGTTAGAGCAGTGAAACAGGTTACTGTCACTTTAAGAGAGAGAGAGCTCATGATACTGTGGGAGGGCATAGAATTGAAGTCAGGCAGTTAAGGCTTAATTAAGGACTGAGCCACATGGTTTTCTTACCATAGTATGTTTATTGATTAGGAGAACTTGTTTTGAACAATCCTGTAAAAAGACTGAACAAACCTTGGATTAAAGAACTTTGTTTTTTTTTCCTTTTTTACATCGGAGTCCTGTGGAAGTTTTTTCCTCTTCAATTTAACATACACGAGTAATCCAAGGCAATTTAAGCCTCAACTCACCACAAGGATGTAAACTCAAAATTGCTCAAAACATGTCCAAAATGAATTTTAAAAAATGTGTAAAATGACTCAAAAATTGTCCAAAATGAACAACTTGTTGAAAATTACATATAATTGTCCAAAACAACCTACTTTTTACCCTAATCACTTTAACAGTCCCAAATTACTTGAAATGTATCAACAACAACAAAAAAACTGTCTAAAATGACATGTTGTTGTTGTTGACAATGTTGTTCAAAATAATTTAGAATTTGTACAAAATTACTAAAGAAATTGTCCAAAATAGCAAACCCTATCCATAATGACTCCAAATTCTCAAAAAGACTTAAAATATTTCCAGCAATAGTTAAAAATTGTCCAAAATGAATCACAAATTGTCCAAATTACCAAAAGGATTCTAGCCTCTAGCAACCACCTCCACTAGCAAGTATCAACAGTGAATAGCGTTCACGACACAAGAAGAAGAACAATGAAAACAATTCAGGAATCTGAGTGAAAGTCTGTCTGTGGCACTGAGTGAGACAAGACAGCAGCTCCAGGGGGAGAGGGAAAAAACACCAGGAGGAAATTAAAAAACTCAGAAAGGGGAATGAAAAACTCCAGGGGAACAAGAGGGCACATGAAGAGCAGACCAGGGACCAGCAGGGTTTGGCTTAGGGTCAGCACCTCCGGCCCTGCTGCAGTTAATAGAGCACATGAACCATGGCCGTATAGCTACCATTGAGGACACCGAGGTCATGTCCTCGGTATTTTTTTCCCAGTATCATTTTCCATTTTTTCAAATTGACTTTTATTTTGCAACGTAGGGAAAATAATAATGCTGATTGCATTATCATTCGTAGCTGCAGTGACGCAATGTCATTATGTCACATGAAATAGCCTGTCTCTGACAGCCGAGTGTCAGTGTGGGAAAACAAGTGTTGGTGTCACTGTCAGCAAAGATGTGTCGAAGCAAATCCATCTCTGGTAGCGGGGCTGGCTCTACGCTGGGGCCAGCTCTACACAGGGGCAAGAGGGGGCAACGCTCCCGTAAACAAACGTCCTGCGCCCTTAAGTCAAACTTTTAGAAGTTTAGAAAGAAAATAATAGATTACCCACAAACTGAATATAGACAAGATTTACTAAAGTATCTGAAAAATCACACGGGTTGTTTGTTACAAACATCAGACATGGAGGACAGACAGGCAGACATAAATAGAACAAAAGGACATCCAAGCATCCTGTCATAGCTACGTGTGTGATGTTTTTAACAAATCAAACCATTTGGAAATCGATAGAAAATTCAGTGAATAATTCTACTTTAAGATTGTGGAGTACCTCTTACCTCCATAGATGTCCATGCACTCCCTCCTCTGCTAGCCCTGTACCAAGATGGCGGCGCTTTAGGCACGTCCCTCCATAGTCAATGCATGTATTCAAATCTCAAAATTATTATCTGGATACCAACACAACAACCGAATATTCGGATATTCAGGACAAGCCCTAAGATGCTCAAATGATACTCTAGAGCCGGTCAATTTAGTGGCTCAATGAAAAACAATGAAAATCAGGACATTTTCATCATCTTGGTTGTTTTTTACTTTATAAAAAACAACCAGGGCGTGAAAACAGGACATGTCGTGGGAAAACAGGACGTTTGGTCACCCTATGTGAATCTATCAGTATACTTAAGCTGAATATTTAGTATTGTGTAGGTTTGCATTAGGCTACATAATTAACACTTGCAGTAATTTATTTGCTAAATGACAAACAGGCAATTCCCAATTGC